>JAZHYW010014140.1:0-299174 GCA_037355805.1 Ixodes ricinus
AGGCCCTTTATTTAAGTTGTCAAGTCTTCAGGTAGTAAGAAAATATTTGTTATTGTCATCAATCAATTTGACTGTATGAAGTTCTCATAACCACTTTAGACCGACACGAGAGGACGATACTCGAAAATATGCCATCTGTTTAGTCTGCGGAACGTGCTTATTTGTTCGCTGTTTGACAGTGTGAAACACCAGGTCGCAGGGTATGCCAAAAAGAACTGTGTGCTCACGTTATAGATCTGAAGGCAAATGCATGAAATGTGCAGAGAGAGAGAGAGAGAGAGAGATAATAATTTATATTCTTCTAAATTATGCCATATATACACTACGCCTTACCGGAAAAAGAACTATATAGGGATGCATGTTTTAAACGTAAACACATTTGACGGAACTCCGTCTGGTTTTGTCAAAAAGTTGAGATATACAGGCCTTCACAAACCAAGTCCTAAACATTTAGTGGCCCGACGTTCAATATGTCGGGCTCAACTAGGTCGACAGCCACTTAACCGTCGGCGTGTGTCAAAGGACTAGGGCACTCGAAGAAGAATAAGTGAGTGAAGCAAACGACACACCGTAGATAGAAAAGAAGCTGTTGCTCTCCACGTGCAAATAGACGCCCTTAATAAAAAAAAACAGTTTTGAAACGTCGGATTTTTTACTGTTCAGGACATGGTTGGTTATGGTGCGTATTTCTCTAGTAGAGATGCGTGTAATGATGTTCTTAATTACACATAAATATCGCCAGGAACAGACGATATTTTTCTAATTTAGATCACATTAGAACATCGGACTGCACGAGCTCTAAACTTCGCAGTATACTGTTTCGGGAGGCTAAAGTGAGATTTGGTTTTACGGGCACTTGTTTTGTTGCCTGATATTAAAACTCCCTGCTTTATCAGTCATGCGCGCTCTAACATTTTATGAGGCTGCAGCATATCATAGCGAGACTGCTATATATAGTGCACAACTTTACAATTTCGATGTCCCCTTTTACTACACTTTGTTTCAGCTTAAAGAGGCATTGCAAAGGGACGAAGAAAACCAAATTTTGCTTCAAACGGCGTGCCTATCATTATCAAACATGAGAGTTCAGTGACGACATTGGTCTAGAACGTCGGATAATGATGACATAGAATTCTAGAGGTAGAACTGGCTAAATAGGCGCAACTTACCCTTTCCGATCCTTTCAAGCACTTGACTCTCACTCATACATTTGCTTGGAGCACCCGTAAATTGGTGGGGCGCTCACATCTGCATAACTGGATGTTAATTTCCAACACTTAAGAAGATCGCTCATGGTTGTTTCACGCTCTTGTAGCTTAGAGCAGTATATACTGTACATAACGCTTTTTCGGTTTTTGGTATTGTTCTAGTCATGACACCACTGTTGTAAATAAAATTTTCTAACCAGGTTCTCTGTTGGCTCAGACCAATAACGTCATCAACAGAAGAAAATGCGCTCAAAATTGGTGAACCTCTTTCAGCTATTAAGTTCAAAATACATCAGATTTCTTGTTTATTTTTTGTTTAATGTCTTGCTAGAGTCCCAGCCACTAATTCGAGTGAAAGGAATGCAAATAATAAGAAAATGGCCAGAAACGCTTTGCATGGCCCCTTCAAGTCCAGATGCAGCCTATGCTACAAACAAACACTAAGATTTTGGCTAGGTACAAAGATAAAGTGTCGCGAGAACTACACGAGGCATATGAAATTACGACCAGGGAGAAGAATTGTTGAAGTGACGCGTTCCCCTATTTATCTACGAATGGGTATGAAATTTTGAAACGCGGGCTGAGCAGATAGGGTAAACTAGGGTGCCTCAATGTCCACGAAGGCACTCTAGGCTAAACAGGGTGTTTGTGGCTATATAACGTGTGAAGTTTCAATAAACTGCAGTTGAGAGTCCGCCTTGTCCTGTTTCCCTTCGTCAGTGTCCCTGTATTTTTTCGGCGCTTTTTGTTTGCAATGAACCAACTGGCCCCAATCTCCACTTTATTATGCCACAAGAACGAGCCTTTGGTTCCGAACACTTGCACTGCAGGAGCGCGCGTGCTTGGACGCTGAAAGCCCGGAGCTCACTTGTTTAGTTTCTGATACGCTTTCACTTAAAGTGAAACGAAGTGTTGTGTTGAGGACATCACATTTGAACAGAAAACTGAACTGTTTAACATGGTTTGCAAGTGACATCATTGCACTATATGCGAGTGGTCAGAGATTTCTTTTTGCTGAGAATTCAGATCCCGAATTCAAATTGCTGAGAAATTCAAATGCACGCAGCAGAAGGTTCGCGCTCAGTGCAACCAATGTATTCAGAAACAAAAATTATTCTTGGCTTGGTGCAGCGTCGTGAGGAACAGCGCGAGCATCTGACACTCAGAAAACGCGCTTTCTGGCAGGAGTGATTTCGCAAACGAAGTAGTTTTGCAGGATTACGCTGTCTGCTCTGTGCTGAAGATGCGGAGCAGTGGAACCTTTGCAACACAGTAGGTTTTTAACCCCCCCCCCCCCCCCCGGTTTGTTTTTCATTTGACGATGCTCCTCCAGAGAATACTTTTTATTTCTGAGGGACTCCCTCCTTTGTTTGGGGGTGCCAATTTGACAATTATATTTCTGTCATTTGTTAGCAGTAATTCTCCATTTCTTTTATTTTACATCCAAAAACTGTAAAGTTTAAACAAAACTGCGAGAATTTGAGCGGCTGCCGACTTTCGGCTGTCCCTCAAAGGCCACTAGAATCTTTCTTTTCAGGTATCCTTGCCATACACACTTGTAGTTCTATTTATCCTCAGATTAATAAGCCATATTTAGTATTTTCAATGGTTCTATTCTCATGGACAACTTTCTCAGGCAGTTCAGCAACAACGAAAACATGTTTGAGCGCCTCAATGATGTGTACATGTAAAATAGTTTATGCAACAGTTTTTGCACTTTCAGTAAATACTACTAAAAGGTAATTCCTGACGTTGATAGCTTGCAAAAACACCCATTAGTTTTCCTCTCTGTTCAATGGCAGACGCAGAAAAAATAAATGAAAGAAACAGCTTTCCCCTCTTCAACTCGCTATTAGAACAGGCGGCAATGTGATATGACGCTAATTGTATACCGCCAGTGTTCATCATAGTCATGCGCTGGGGTTGGCAAAGAATAAAGCATGGGTTAAGATTTAATCTTTATTAGAGTTCGGCTATTCTCATTTTTGATTGAACGCTAGCCAACACAAATGTTAGGCGATGCTGATTGTCAGGAACCCGAGCACCCGGCTCAGGCTCATGACAGCCGAGTACGTCGCGGTGTCGTACGACTCGCGGTGAAAAGTCGTGATGGGTAATGCCCCTAAATAAGAAAGGTAGCGACATCTTCTCCCTCCTCCTTTGACGCGCACACCTTTTATCTTTATGGTTTGCTTTTTTACAACCGTGCGTAGACTGTAGCGCCGCCTGGTTTGGCCCAAGATAGCAGGCGGCATTCTTGAAAGGATGTAGCTAGTTTTCTGTAAGAATGGGCTTCAGTTATGGCATATGTGACGTCACGTTGTCAACCACGCTAAAACATCAATATTCCGTTGCAACTCAAGAAGGTAGGGCGAGGGAAAAGAAGGCCGGGGAGGAAGAAGCAGACGAAACGTTGGAGAAGAGAGGGGAAATTGACGTTCTAAATTTAAGTCGACTTAACGCGGTGAGTAATGCGACTACGCCACGGGGCCACGTGACATTATTTGACAGCATGTCTTAAAACCATGACGTCACGTGACCACGTGACACAAGAATAATCGTAGTGCCAATACAAAAGCGCCACGAAAACCCACAATTTCTTATACATTGCAATTCGATTGATGACAATTCGATCACTACATAGAAATGCCAGCAGCGCAATTTTTACTTCTCAAACACTCATTTTGTAATAAAAAAAATTACCGTGAACCGTTTTGAACAGGTTACCGTTATGTTTTTTTCCGGTTCAGTTCCGGTTCAGTTCCAAGATGGCGGCGAAGATTTCGGTTCGGTTCAGTTCCGGTTCGGCTAAAAATAACTGTTCTGTTCCGGTTTTCGGTTCGGTTCGGTTCCGGTACGACACTCTGGGCAATAATCAACGAATTGATTTCTTACCAGCTTAATTGACACCCTAAATACTCTTGTGATTACAATGACTTACTATGGACCCAATGTACTTTACTTAGACCGAATCGACATTTTGGGGACTCTCTTCATTTGTGTTTTAATGACATATTTATTACTATATTGATTACATGAAGTTACTTTTAAAACAGTGAACTTTAATTCGGCCTAATTGACATTGAGAACTGTTTTGATTAGTTTGAGCTCATATTCAACCGAAGTTTTTTTATGAGCTCTTTTGACATTATCGATTGATCGATTGATTGATCGATCAATCAATCGATCTATCGCGTGACTCATCGATCGATTAAATCAGTCACGCACTAGATATTAAAATACCCAAGCATCACAGGGAATGCATGGAATGTTGGAAAAGGTGCCCCACACATTCGACTTCCCTGAAGAAACGTGCCATTATTTGCAGATTTTCTTTGGAAAAGTTACTTTTGCAGACGCCACCACGTGTAACTACTTCTGTAGCATGAATATGCTCCTTGGTGCTTGGGTAGTTTAGAAAAACATCTGTAGACCGTTCCAGAAAAGCGCTTCTGGTCCGTGCCATCGCCCACAAGCTGACCAGAAGCGCTTTTCTGGAACGGTCTATAGATGCGTTTCTAAATTACCCAAGCACCAAGAGCATATTAATGTTACAGAAGTAGTTACACGTGGTAGCGTCTGCAACAGTAGCTTTTCTAAAAAAAACTGTCAGCCTTTTCACTCTGGTGAAGAAAGAAGACCAGAGAAGCTGTTCTATGGTGGAAATGAAGTATTTATAAATGTAAGGATTAAGGTGGGATTGGGTAATTGGTTATTTGAACGATTAAAGAACCAGACATATACATACCGGTCCGGGGTTGTTATTTATTTCGTAACCACAGTGACTATGGCCTTCTGGTTGCTGTGGTACACCGCCCTAGGGTGTACGCTGACGGCAGGCACGTTTTAGGAGCGAAGCTCCTTAGGGGCTAGCCCAGTGGCGGATCCAAGGAGGGGGCGACGGGGACGGCCGCCCCCCACCCCAAACGAGGTCGACCCCCTCTCCTCCCCCTTCTCGGAGGGCAATTTGACATGGGTGGACCCCCCGGTGCACACACAAAAAAGAGAGAATAGTATCCTTACAAGGCTTCCCGCCCCCCCCCCCCCCCAAAAAAACGGAGTTCTGGATCCGCCCCTGGGCTAGCCATGTCCGGCGTCCGGTGCTCGTGCTCGTGCTCGTGAGCGCACGTGCTCACGTTCTTACGAGCACGTGAGCACGTGCTCACGTGCTCGTGTAGGAAAAGAAAAGATAAAAAACGATAAAAAATGATGAAAAAATATGTTTGCGCTGTCGACAGGATTCGAACCTGTGCGGGGATACCCCAATAGATTTTTAGTCCAACGCCTTAACCACTCGGCCACGACTGCGGGACGAGTAGGGGCTCTGAGATGTGGTAGTAACTCAAGAGCTGGGGATGTCATGGATGAAACGTTGCATGTAGCCGCACAGCGTCTATACAGGAGAGGGCGCTGTGGTCAAATGCGTATATAATAACGTTAAACTTTGCATGCATTGGCTCAACGTTTATAGACGAGAGGGCGGTGCGGTCAAATGCTGAAATGCGTATATAACCACGTTCCATACTACACATTCTGTTTCTGACATGGATGAAAACGAACGAAAGGCTCGGCATGCTGCGGCTCAGCGTCTACGCAGACAAGCACCACCAGAGCTTCGCCCTAATCAACATCATTCACCACGTGGAGATGCGGTCAATTTTCGTGAAGACGAGGTCTATACACGTCCGATGCCTGGTCTTGGGCACCGTAGGTTCGTTCACACACGCTAGCCCGAAGCCCTCGAGCATAAACGAAGTGAACCACTTTCCCTCCTGGCGTGCAATGTGAACGTTAGTCACCCGTCACTACGGCAGACGTGTCGTCGCCGAGCATGGCCCAGCCGAAGACGTCCATCATGAACGCTTCGATGTCTCTCTTGGGCGTCGCGGGTGGTGGTGGGGGGATGTACAAAACAAGCGAGGCGCGGCATGAGCGTTGAAATGAACCGACCACTTCGGCCAGATCTCTACTCCATGGTCATCCGTTCGCTATCAGGTCAGCGAGCCAGACAAGCCACTTCTGGGATTACTTCTACCCTTCTTGAAGCTTGCCGATGAGAACGTCCCCCTTGCCCGTTCCCAGCCCAGGAGACCTCCGAACCAGCCGCCTGGCCAGCCTTCCCTAATTCCTGTCCACGGCCGTTCCTTCGTGCTCGAACCAAGAAGCCAGACAAGCTGCTTCTGGTATTCTTTCACCCCTTTCTATGCGTGCCCTTCGCCTCGCCAGAGACCACCTGCGAGGAGGGTGCGGGGTAATCGCCGGCGGCGGGGTGACAGGACCCTCCAACTGATATGGCGAAGGAGGACGGCAGCTACCCGAGAGCGTCACGGTGGCACCAGGAAGACAAGGGGAGTCCTTCGAACAGCTGATCTTTTCGGAATGGTCGTGTGTGTTGGGGGCTGGGTTTGTGCGTGGGTTGGAGGAGCCTACGGAGCCGACTTGGGGAAGGTGCGTGTCCTTAAAAGAAGCTAACTTCAGTGAGACTGAGTCTTCCTACTTTGTTAAGCTACCTGTACAAGCATACTAAAATGTTACGAAATGTCAGCCTGATCCAAGACTCATCTTCCATATGACAAGATAAGACAAGACAAGACAAGACAAGACAAGACAAGACAAGATAAGACAAGACAAGACAAGACAAGACAAGACAAGACAAGACAAGACAAGACAAGACAAGATAAGACAAGACAAGACAAGATAAGACAAGACAAGACAAGATAAGACAAGACAAGACAAGACAAGACAAGACAAGACAAGACAAGACAAGATAAGACAAGACAAGACAAGACAAGACAAGATAAGACAAGACAAGACAAGACAAGACAAGACAAGACAAGACAAGACAAGACAAGACAAGACAAGACAAGACAAGACAAGACAAGACAAGACAAGACAAGACAAGACAAGACAAGACAAGACAAGACAAGACAAGACAAGACAAGACAAGACAAGACAAGACAAGACAAGACAAGACAAGACAAGACAAGACAAGACAAGACAAGACAAGACAAGACAAGACAAGACAAGACAAGACAAGACAAAGACAAGACAAGACAAGATAAGACAAGACAAGACAAGACAAGACAAGACAAGACAAGACAAAGACAAGACAAGACAAGACAAGACAAGACAAGACAAGACAAGACAAGACAAGACAAGACAAGACAGAGACAAGACAAGACAAGACAAGACAAGAACAAGACAAGACAAGACAAGACAAGACAAGACAAGACAAGACAAGACAAGACAAGACAAGACAAGACAAGACAAGACAAGACAAGACAAGACAAGACAAGACAAGACAAGACAAGACAAGACAAGACAAGACAAGACAAGACAAGACAAGACAAGACAAGACAAGACAAGACAAGACAAGACAAGACAAGACAAGACAAGACAGAGACAAGACAAGACAAGACAAGACAAGACAAGACAAGACAAGACAAGACAAGACAAGACAAGACAAGACAAGACAAGACAAGATAAGACAAGACAAGACAAGACAAGATAAGACAAGACAAGACAAGATAAGACAAGATAAGACAAGACAAGATAAGACAAGACAAGATAAGACAAGACAAGACAAGATAAGACAAGATAAGACAAGATAAGACAAGATAAGACAAGACAAGACAAGACAAGACAAGATAAGATAAGACAAGACAAGACAAGACAAGACAAGACAAGACAAGATAAGACAAGATAAGACAAGACAAGACAAGATAAGATAAGACAAGACAAGATAAGACAAGACAAGACAAGACAAGACAAGACAAGATAAGATAAGACAAGACAAGATAAGATAAGACAAGATAAGACAAGACAAGACAAGACAAGACAAGATAAGATAAGACAAGACAAGATAAGACAAGACAAGACAAGATAAGACAAGACAAGACAAGATAAGACAAGACAAGACAAGACAAGACAAGATAAGACAAGACAAGATAAGACAAGACAAGACAAGACAAGATAAGACAAGACAAGACAAGACAAGACAAGACAAGACAAGACAAGACAAGATAAGACAAGACAAGATAAGATAAGACAAGATAAGACAAGACAAGACAAGATAAGACAAGACAAGACAAGATAAGACAAGACAAGATAAGACAAGACAAGACAAGATAAGATAAGACAAGACAAGACAAGACAAGACAAGATAAGATAAGACAAGACAAGACAAGACAAGACAAGATAAGATAAGACAAGATAAGACAAGACAAGATAAGACAAGATCAAGACAAGATAAGACAAGACAAGACAAGAGACAAGACAAGACAAGACAAGATAAGACAAGACAAGACAAGACTAAGATAAGACAAGACAAGATAAGACAAGACAAGACAAGATAAGACAAGACAAGATAAGACAAGACAAGATAAGACAAGATAAGATAAGACAAGACAAGATAAGACAAGATAAGACAAGACAAGACAAGACAAGACAAGACAAGACAAGACAAGACAAGACAAGACAAGACAAGACAAGACAAGACAAGACAAGACAAGACAAGACAAGACAAGACAAGACAAGACAAGACAAGACAAGACAAGACAAGACAAGACAAGACAAGACAAGACAAGACAAGACAAGACAAGACAAGACAAGACAAGACAAGACAAGACAAGACAAGACAAGACAAGACAAGACAAGACAAGACAAGACAAGACAAGACAAGACAAGACAAGACAAGACAAGACAAGACAAGACAAGACAAGACAAGACAAGACAAGACAGAGACAAGACGAGACAGGACAAGACAAGGACAAGACAAGACAAGACAAGACAAGACAAGACAATCGACACAGACAGAGACAAGACATAGACAAGGACAAGACAAGAGCAAGACAAGACAGGACAAGGAGCAAGCACAATGGCAAGACAAGACAAGACAAGACAAGACAAGACAGAGACAAGACAAGGAGCAAGAGCTAGCGCAGGCCAAGAGCAAGACATGGACAGCGACAAGACAAGATCAAGACAAGACAAGACAAGACATGGACAGACAGGAGCTGGCGCTGGCCAAGGAGCAAGCCCATGGCCAGCGTCAGCGTTCGTCCCTGGCAGCAAGACATAGCCATGGACGCGGGAGCTGGCGCTGGCCAAGGAGCGAGCTCCTTGGCCAGCGTCAGCGTTCGTCCCTGGCCCAAGAGTCTGCCATGGACGCGGGAGCTGGCGCTGGCCAAGGAGCGAGCTCCTTGGCCAGCGTCAGCGTTCGATCCCTGGCCCAAGAGTCTGCCATGGACGCGGGAGCTGGCGCTGGCCAAGGAGCGAGCTCCTTGGCCAGCGTCAGCGTTCGTCCCTGGCCCAAGAGTCTGCCATGGACGCGGGAGCTGGCGCTGGCCAAGGAGCGAGCTCCTTGGCCAGCGTCAGCGTTCGTCCCTGGCCCAAGAGTCTGCCATGGACGCGGGAGCTGGCGCTGGCCAAGGAGCGAGCTCCTTGGCCAGCGTCAGCGTTCGTCCCTGGCCGCAAGAGTCTGCCATGGACGCGGGAGCTGGCGCTGGCCAAGGAGCGAGCTCCTTGGCCAGCGTCAGCGTTCGTCCCTGGCCCAAGAGTCTGCCATGGACGCGGGAGCTGGCGCTGGCCAAGGAGCGAGCTCCTTGGCCAGCGTCAGCGTTCGTCCCTGGCCCGAGAGTCTGCCATGGACGCGGGAGCTGGCGCTGGCCAAGGAGCGAGCTCCTTGGCCAGCGTCAGCGTTCGTCCCTGGCCCAAGAGTCTGCCATGGACGCGGGAGCTGGCGCTGGCCAAGGAGCGAGCTCCTTGGCCAGCGTCAGCGTTCGTCCCTGGCCCAAGAGTCTGCCATGGACGCGGGAGCTGGCGCTGGCCAAGGAGCGAGCTCCTTGGCCAGCGTCAGCGTTCGTCCCTGGCCCAAGAGTCTGCCATGGACGCGGGAGCTGGCGCTGGCCAAGGAGCGAGCTCCTTGGCCAGCGTCAGCGTTCGTCCCTGGCCCAAGAGTCTGCCATGGACGCGGGAGCTGGCGCTGGCCAAGGAGCGAGCTCCTTGGCCAGCGTCAGCGTTCGTCCCTGGCCCAAGAGTCTGCCATGGACGCGGGAGCTGGCGCTGGCCAAGGAGCGAGCTCCTTGGCCAGCGTCAGCGTTCGTCCCTGGCCCAAGAGTCTGCCATGGACGCGGGAGCTGGCGCTGGCCAAGGAGCGAGCTCCTTGGCCAGCGTCAGCGTTCGTCCCTGGCCCAAGAGTCTGCCATGGACGCGGGAGCTGGCGCTGGCCAAGGAGCGAGCTCCTTGGCCAGCGTCAGCGTTCGTCCCTGGCCCAGAGAGTCTGCCATGGACGCGGGAGCTGGCGCTGGCCAAGGAGCGAGCTCCTTGGCCAGCGTCAGCGTTCGTCCCTGGCCCAAGAGTCTGCCATGGACGCGGGAGCTGGCGCTGGCCAAGGAGCGAGCTCCTTGGCCAGCGTCAGCGTTCGTCCCTGGCCCAAGAGTCTGCCATGGACGCGGGAGCTGGCGCTGGCCAAGGAGCGAGCTCCTTGGCCAGCGTCAGCGTTCGTCCCTGGCCCAAGAGTCTGCCATGGACGCGGGAGCTGGCGCTGGCCAAGGAGCGAGCTCCTTGGCCAGCGTCAGCGTTCGTCCCTGGCCCAAGAGTCTGCCATGGACGCGGGAGCTGGCGCTGGCCAAGGAGCGAGCTCCTTGGCCAGCGTCAGCGTTCGTCCCTGGCCCAAGAGTCTGCCATGGACGCGGGAGCTGGCGCTGGCCAAGGAGCGAGCTCCTTGGCCAGCGTCAGCGTTCGTCCCTGGCCCAAGAGTCTGCCATGGACGCGGGAGCTGGCGCTGGCCAAGGAGCGAGCTCCTTGGCCAGCGTCAGCGTTCGTCCCTGGCCCAAGAGTCTGCCATGGACGCGGGAGCTGGCGCTGGCCAAGGAGCGAGCTCCTTGGCCAGCGTCAGCGTTCGTCCCCTGGCCCAAGAGTCTGCCATGGACGCGGGAGCTGGCGCTGGCCAAGGAGCGAGCTCCTTGGCCAGCGTCAGCGTTCGTCCCTGGCCCAAGAGTCTGCCATGGACGCGGGAGCTGGCGCTGGCCAAGGAGCGAGCTCCTTGGCCAGCGTCAGCGTTCGTCCCTGGCCCAAGAGTCTGCCATGGACGCGGGAGCTGGCGCTGGCCAAGGAGCGAGCTCCTTGGCCAGCGTCAGCGTTCGTCCCTGGCCCAAGAGTCTGCCATGGACGCGGGAGCTGGCGCTGGCCAAGGAGCGAGCTCCTTGGCCAGCGTCAGCGTTCGTCCCTGGCCCAGAGAGTCTGCCATGGACGCGGGAGCTGGCGCTGGCCAAGGAGCGAGCTCCTTGGCCAGCGTCAGCGTTCGTCCCTGGCCCAAGAGTCTGCCATGGACGCGGGAGCTGGCGCTGGCCAAGGAGCGAGCTCCTTGGCCAGCGTCAGCGTTCGTCCCTGGCCCAAGAGTCTGCCATGGACGCGGGAGCTGGCGCTGGCCAAGGAGCGAGCTCCTTGGCCAGCGTCAGCGTTCGTCCCTGGCCCAAGAGTCTGCCATGGACGCGGGAGCTGGCGCTGGCCAAGGAGCGAGCTCCTTGGCCAGCGTCAGCGTTCGTCCCTGGCCCAAGAGTCTGCCATGGACGCGGGAGCTGGCGCTGGCCAAGGAGCGAGCTCCTTGGCCAGCGTCAGCGTTCGTCCCTGGCCCCAGAGTCTGCCATGGACGCGGGAGCTGGCGCTGGCCAAGGAGCGAGCTCCTTGGCCAGCGTCAGCGTTCGTCCCTGGCCCAAGAGTCTGCCATGGACGCGGGAGCTGGCGCTGGCCAAGGAGCGAGCTCCTTGGCCAGCGTCAGCGTTCGTCCCTGGCCCAAGAGTCTGCCATGGACGCGGGAGCTGGCGCTGGCCAAGGAGCGAGCTCCTTGGCCAGCGTCAGCGTTCGTCCCTGGCCCAAGAGTCTGCCATGGACGCGGGAGCTGGCGCTGGCCAAGGAGCGAGCTCCTTGGCCAGCGTCAGCGTTCGTCCCTGGCCCAAGAGTCTGCCATGGACGCGGGAGCTGGCGCTGGCCAAGGAGCGAGCTCCTTGGCCAGCGTCAGCGTTCGTCCCTGGCCCAAGAGTCTGCCATGGACGCGGGAGCTGGCGCTGGCCAAGGAGCGAGCTCCTTGGCCAGCGTCAGCGTTCGTCCCTGGCCCAAGAGTCTGCCATGGACGCGGGAGCTGGCGCTGGCCAAGGAGCGAGCTCCTTGGCCAGCGTCAGCGTTCGTCCCTGGCCCAAGAGTCTGCCATGGACGCGGGAGCTGGCGGTGGCCAAGGAGCGAGCTCCTTGGCCAGCGTCAGCGTTCGTCCCTGGCCCAAGAGTCTGCCATGGACGCGGGAGCTGGCGCTGGCCAAGGAGCGAGCTCCTTGGCCAGCGTCAGCGTTCGTCCCTGGCCCAAGAGTCTGCCATGGACGCGGGAGCTGGCGGTGGCCAAGGAGCGAGCTCCTTGGCCAGCGTCAGCGTTCGTCCCTGGCCCAAGAGTCTGCCATGGACGCGGGAGCTGGCGGTGGCCAAGGAGCGAGCTCCTTGGCCAGCGTCAGCGTTCGTCCCTGGCCCAAGAGTCTGCCATGGACGCGGGAGCTGGCGGTGGCCAAGGAGCGAGCTCCTTGGCCAGCGTCAGCGTTCGTCCCTGGCCCAAGAGTCTGCCATGGACGCGGGAGCTGGCGGTGGCCAAGGAGCGAGCTCCTTGGCCAGCGTCAGCGTTCGTCCCTGGCCCAAGAGTCTGCCATGGACGCGGGAGCTGGCGGTGGCCAAGGAGCGCGCTCCTTGGCCAGCGTCAGCGTTCGTCCCTGGCCCAAGAGTCTGCCATGGACGCGGGAGCTGGCGGTGGCCAAGGAGCGAGCTCCTTGGCCAGCGTCAGCGTTCGTCCCTGGCCCAAGAGTCTGCCATGGACGCGGGAGCTGGCGGTGGCCAAGGAGCGAGCTCCTTGGCCAGCGTCAGCGTTCGTCCCTGGCCCAAGAGTCTGCCATGGACGCGGGAGCTGGCGGTGGCCAAGGAGCGAGCTCCTTGGCCAGCGTCAGCGTTCGTCCCTGGCCCAAGAGTCTGCCATGGACGCGGGAGCTGGCGCTGGCCAAGGAGCTAGCTCCTTGGCCAGCGTCAGCGTTCGTCCCTGGCCCAAGAGTCTGCCATGGACGCGGGAGCTGGCGGTGGCCAAGGAGCGAGCTCCTTGGCCAGCGTCAGCGTTCGTCCCTGGCCCAAGAGTCTGCCATGGACGCGGGAGCTGGCGGTGGCCAAGGAGCGAGCTCCTTGGCCAGCGTCAGCGTTCGTCCCTGGCCCAAGAGTCTGCCATGGACGCGGGAGCTGGCGGTGGCCAAGGAGCTCGCTCCTTGGCCAGCGTCAGCGTTCGTCCCTGGCCCAAGAGTCTGCCATGGACGCGGGAGCTGGCGGTGGCCAAGGAGCGAGCTCCTTGGCCAGCGTCAGCGTTCGTCCCTGGCCCAAGAGTCTGCCATGGACGCGGGAGCTGGCGGTGGCCAAGGAGCGCGCTCCTTGGCCAGCGTCAGCGTTCGTCCCTGGCCCAAGAGTCTGCCATGGACGCGGGAGCTGGCGGTGGCCAAGGAGCGAGCTCCTTGGCCAGCGTCAGCGTTCGTCCCTGGCCCAAGAGTCTGCCATGGACGCGGGAGCTGGCGGTGGCCAAGGAGCGAGCTCCTTGGCCAGCGTCAGCGTTCGTCCCTGGCCCAAGAGTCTGCCATGGACGCGGGAGCTGGCGGTGGCCAAGGAGCTAGCTCCTTGGCCAGCGTCAGCGTTCGTCCCTGGCCCAAGAGTCTGCCATGGACGCGGGAGCTGGCGGTGGCCAAGGAGCGCAGCTCCTTGGCCAGCGTCAGCGTTCGTCCCTGGCCCAAGAGTCTGCCATGGACGCGGGAGCTGGCGGTGGCCAAGGAGCTCGCTCCTTGGCCAGCGTCAGCGTTCGTCCCTGGCCCAAGAGTCTGCCATGGACGCGGGAGCTGGCGGTGGCCAAGGAGCTCGCTCCTTGGCCAGCGTCAGCGTTCGTCCCTGGCCCAAGAGTCTGCCATGGACGCGGGAGCTGGCGGTGGCCAAGGAGCTCGCTCCTTGGCCAGCGTCAGCGTTCGTCCCCTGGCCCAAGAGTCTGCCAATGGACGCGGGAGCTGGCGGTGGCCAAGGAGCTCGCTCCTTGGCCAGCGTCAGCGTTCGTCCCTGGCCCCAAGAGTCTGCCATGGACGCGGGAGCTGGCGGTGGCCAAGGAGCTCGCTCCTTGGCCAGCGTCAGCGTTCGTCCCTGGCCCAAGAGTCTGCCATGGACGCGGGAGCTGGCGGTGGCCAAGGAGCTCGCTCCTTGGCCAGCGTCAGCGTTCGTCCCTGGCCCCAAGAGTCTGCCATGGACGCGGGAGCTGGCGGTGGCCAAGGAGCGCGCTCCTTGGCCAGCGTCAGCGTTCGTCCCTGGCCCCAAGAGTCTGCCATGGACGCGGGAGCTGGCGGTGGCCAAGGAGCTAGCTCCTTGGCCAGCGTCAGCGTTCGTCCCTGGCCCAAGAGTCTGCCAATGGACGCGGGAGCTGGCGGTGGCCAAGGAGCTCGCTCCTTGGCCAGCGTCAGCGTTCGTCCCTGGCCCCAAGAGTCTGCCAATGGACGCGGGAGCTGGCGGTGGCCAAGGAGCTCGCTCCTTGGCCAGCGTCAGCGTTCGTCCCTGGCCCCAAGAGTCTGCCAATGGACGCGGGAGCTGGCGGTGGCCAAGGAGCTCGCTCCTTGGCCAGCGTCAGCGTTCGTCCCTGGCCCAAGAGTCTGCCAATGGACGCGGGAGCTGGCGGTGGCCAAGGAGCTCGCTCCTTGGCCAGCGTCAGCGTTCGTCCCTGGCCCCAAGAGTCTGCCAATGGACGCGGGAGCTGGCGGTGGCCAAGGAGCTCGCTCCTTGGCCAGCGTCAGCGTTCGTCCCTGGCCCCAAGAGTCTGCCAATGGACGCGGGAGCTGGCGGTGGCCAAGGAGCTCGCTCCTTGGCCAGCGTCAGCGTTCGTCCCTGGCCCCAAGAGTCTGCCAATGGACGCGGGAGCTGGCGGTGGCCAAGGAGCTCGCTCCTTGGCCAGCGTCAGCGTTCGTCCCTGGCCCCAAGAGTCTGCCAATGGACGCGGGAGCTGGCGGTGGCCAAGGAGCTCGCTCCTTGGCCAGCGTCAGCGTTCGTCCCTGGCCCCAAGAGTCTGCCAATGGACGCGGGAGCTGGCGGTGGCCAAGGAGCTCGCTCCTTGGCCAGCGTCAGCGTTCGTCCCTGGCCCCAAGAGTCTGCCAATGGACGCGGGAGCTGGCGGTGGCCAAGGAGCTCGCTCCTTGGCCAGCGTCAGCGTTCGTCCCTGGCCCCAAGAGTCTGCCAATGGACGCGGGAGCTGGCGGTGGCCAAGGAGCTCGCTCCTTGGCCAGCGTCAGCGTTCGTCCCTGGCCCCAAGAGTCTGCCAATGGACGCGGGAGCTGGCGGTGGCCAAGGAGCTCGCTCCTTGGCCAGCGTCAGCGTTCGTCCCTGGCCCCAAGAGTCTGCCAATGGACGCGGGAGCTGGCGGTGGCCAAGGAGCTCGCTCCTTGGCCAGCGTCAGCGTTCGTCCCTGGCCCCAAGAGTCTGCCAATGGACGCGGGAGCTGGCGGTGGCCAAGGAGCTCGCTCCTTGGCCAGCGTCAGCGTTCGTCCCTGGCCCCAAGAGTCTGCCAATGGACGCGGGAGCTGGCGGTGGCCAAGGAGCTCGCTCCTTGGCCAGCGTCAGCGTTCGTCCCTGGCCCCAAGAGTCTGCCAATGGACGCGGGAGCTGGCGGTGGCCAAGGAGCTCGCTCCTTGGCCAGCGTCAGCGTTCGTCCCTGGCCCCAAGAGTCTGCCAATGGACGCGGGAGCTGGCGGTGGCCAAGGAGCTCGCTCCTTGGCCAGCGTCAGCGTTCGTCCCTGGCCCCAAGAGTCTGCCAATGGACGCGGGAGCTGGCGGTGGCCAAGGAGCTCGCTCCTTGGCCAGCGTCAGCGTTCGTCCCTGGCCCCAAGAGTCTGCCAATGGACGCGGGAGCTGGCGGTGGCCAAGGAGCTCGCTCCTTGGCCAGCGTCAGCGTTCGTCCCTGGCCCCAGAGTCTGCCAATGGACGCGGGAGCTGGCGGTGGCCAAGGAGCTCGCTCCTTGGCCAGCGTCAGCGTTCGTCCCTGGCCCCAAGAGTCTGCCAATGGACGCGGGAGCTGGCGGTGGCCAAGGAGCTCGCTCCTTGGCCAGCGTCAGCGTTCGTCCCTGGCCCCAAGAGTCTGCCAATGGACGCGGGAGCTGGCGGTGGCCAAGGAGCTCGCTCCTTGGCCAGCGTCAGCGTTCGTCCCTGGCCCCAAGAGTCTGCCAATGGACGCGGGAGCTGGCGGTGGCCAAGGAGCTCGCTCCTTGGCCAGCGTCAGCGTTCGTCCCTGGCCCCAAGAGTCTGCCAATGGACGCGGGAGCTGGCGGTGGCCAAGGAGCTCGCTCCTTGGCCAGCGTCAGCGTTCGTCCCTGGCCCCAAGAGTCTGCCAATGGACGCGGGAGCTGGCGGTGGCCAAGGAGCTCGCTCCTTGGCCAGCGTCAGCGTTCGTCCCTGGCCCCAAGAGTCTGCCAATGGACGCGGGAGCTGGCGGTGGCCAAGGAGCTCGCTCCTTGGCCAGCGTCAGCGTTCGTCCCTGGCCCCAGAGTCTGCCAATGGACGCGGGAGCTGGCGGTGGCCAAGGAGCTCGCTCCTTGGCCAGCGTCAGCGTTCGTCCCTGGCCCCAAGAGTCTGCGCATGGACGCCGGAGCTGTTCGAAGCGATCGAACGCGATCGAGCCTTTCGCACGGCGGTGCAAAGGCGTCTTCTGTTGCAGGAATACATGACAAAAACAGGTAAAATACTGATACTGAAATACATTTATAAAAATGTATCGCGATACACACGAAAAAACATTTAAAAAATTTTAAAAGTACTTGCTCATGCAAATACAGGAATATTGTTTGGTGGGGCAGAAATACAAACACTGAAATACGTTGTTATAAAAACATTATTGTAGATGTCGAAATTCACCCATTTGTGCATACGAAAAAAAGCATGATCTAGAATACAATATTTTGTTTTTAAACATTAAAGGCTGGTACTGACTGCAAGATGCAGCCGGAATTTTGATGTACATTATTTTGGCTCGAATCAAATTTATCGCTTGTATTTTACGAAGTAGCAAGCGATTTTTTCACCATGGCTCGAGCGCAGTTTTATTTCAACATATCCTTCTCATACAAAATCCTAGGGACAGCTCTAAATAAATTTTGCGTCCTTCCAAATAACATCGAGAAGTCACTATGATTATGTCCAACAAGGGTGCCTCTTTCTGCAGTGACCTTACAACGTGCCCGTAGAGTGACGTTCAATAAACCCGTTTTCTTTTTTCTTTTTTTATCTGTTAGTTGGGAGTGCCGACGGAACATTCAACCTTTGGAATCTTCAGGAATAGTCGACCACCTGAAGTGCTAGGAAACATGTGTTAACTTTTGCAGAGTAGTACAAAAGTTGGTCACGTAGGGTCGGAAACTCAAAACGCCCCGGAGAAAATTTGGTCTTCACCCTCTGTGTGGAGGTCAACAATTCTTTTAAAATTGTAACGATCCCCTAATCGGCCCTAATAGTATCGCGATACCGGGAATACACCCTAAAAATGTATTTCGACACAGAAATACAAAAAAGGTGGAAAATGGTATCGGGATACAAAAATATACATACTTAATGCATTTATGAAATACTATCACGACAGATTCGTATCCCGATACCAGACTTTTGCCTATCTCAAATACTCTACTCGAGATACTGTATTTCAAATACTTTTTGAAGTATCTTGGTATCTTGCAAATACTTTTGATCGAGAGTATTTGATACTGTATCTTAATTACATTTCTGAGTATCTTGTACTCATTATCTCAAATACATTTTTGACATTCCGCCATTTTCCGAATTTTTCGGTATGAAATGACGTAAGCATTCTTTCGAGCAACCAAATCCTGGTGCTAGCTCCGATTAGCTGCGGTGACTTTGATTAAGTTCGTGAAAAACTCCCCCGATTTTGATTTTTTTCACCGATTTTGATTCATATTTCAGCCCCAGGCTCGTACAATGAACGTTTTCCCCTCGCCTTCCCAAAGGCGCCTTTTCTTTCCTAGAGTTTCCCCAAAAAATCCTCAAACAAAAGGGGTGGTTTTATGGAAGTAAAAATTGACACACTGAGGCTCAACGCAGACCGGAAAACGACCTAGGACAACAATGCAAACTTAAACATAAAAAAAGAAGTGGACACAAAAAATAATACTTTTTTTTTGCTTGTATTTTTGATAACGCTACTGCAAAATGACGAGGTTTTTTTTTTTTTCTTTTCTTTGTGTCCTCAGTCCGGCACTTATTGCTCTCGCGAACACTGTCTGCGAACGATCATTGCTAAGCAGAGAACAGGACAGGAAATGAACTAGGAGCTGGATGGCCACTCAAAATGCCAACAAAGCGTCCCCCAACGTTGAGTGCATTTCTGAACGCAACCTACTTGAAGGTACGACCACTGCCGTGGCTATTTTGTAGGTTATTTTTGTTATTCACTCACATCCTATCCCAAGTTCGTTTATAGTGAACTCCCCATTTAGGGAATATGGATCGTAGCTAAACGATGCGTCTAAGGTGCGCCGCAGGACGTGATATTCAGTGATGTCACTATTGGCGAGGCGCTTTGTCCCGTTTGTTGTCCCCACACCTCGGTGTTTACCCAACACAAGGCCTGTGCACGTGCCCACAGGCCTTGTGGGAATGTCCATGTCATTTTCTTCAACAGAGCGCGGGGCACAGTTTAGTTTAAAAATATAAACAATAAACGAAGTGACGTTAAGTGCCGGATGTCTCCCGAAAGCAGTCGTCAGAGGATGCGAGCTTGACTCACTTCATCGTTTGTGCTGAGCTGAGGACCGTGCATGCTGCATTCTTCATGCAAGCCGGAGTGGTAACAACAGAGCCCCTCTTCCCCATCACCGAAGAACACGAACTCCAGCCGAACGCTGACGCCGCATTCAGTCATGTCAGCCGGGCGCTGAGTCATTGTATCTGTTGTCCCCGTCCGTGTAGTTCTAAAGTTAGCCGCTTGGGGCGCCACGGTCTGATCTCCTCCCCAAAGCGAACTTTCTTTTTGTCCCAGAGATGTTTTGTAACATTATCAGTGATATTGCCACGCGCTTTGCAGGGTGAATGCGTGTCTGAATGGTTGCCGCGCTTGGTTCTCGCGCGGAGGCTCCGGGTTCGATTTCATGGAGCGGACTCCTCACTTTATTTATTCTTTCAACTTGACATTCTCGCAAGTTGAAAACCTTGTCGTCTGATCGAGTTACGAATGTTCTACGCGCCGAACGTTTTATGCCGAATGTTCCAGAAATCCACGCGGCTAGAAAAGGTGCTCTGTGTGGCGGTCCGGAGTCAGTCTCGCCCCAGCGGTCGACCCTGCTGTTTCGCCGACATCGACGCCTGCGACGCTAGTCTTTCTGTATTTTGTTTTGGGCACAAGGTTGCCCCATTAAACGTTTAATTTCTTCAATTATTCGCCGCCTCACCATTTTTTTATTTGTGACATTATCCTCCTCCTTATAATATGACTGCATAAAATAACCGTACGATGTTGTTGTTTTTTTTGTGCCGTTTTTTGTTGTTCCGTGCTAATGAACCATTCAGGTAAACCAGATTTGCGCAGCTGTATAATTTTCGTTGTCAATGACGTCGATACAAATTAAGCAATGCGGAAGTATCTTCAAAAGTAACTGAAATACATTTCTAAGTATTTGTACTCTACTCAAGCTACTTTACAGTGAGAGTAACTTGAGTAGTACTTTAAATACTTTATGGAGCAGGTATTTAGTAACTTAACTTAAATACTTTTATCGAGTATTTTGTCCAATACTGCCCGATACCACCCAACCCAGGAAGAAATAACCACTCCGACACAATTATCCCAAGTCAGATGCTACATACTGCAGGCATACTACTGTACCGAAAATAAAAAAATAAAAAATATATATAAAAAAGCATTTACAACTTAAATAATGTATAACTGTATTTTACATAAGCGGAAGGACAATATAAAAGACGTTTTAGAATACCTCATCAAAAATATTCGTATATGCATAATTAATGCCTTTAACTCGACGTCTTCTTGCAGCTCCATTGTGCCGAACTAATCTGTGACATGATCCCCGACCTATATTGAAGACGACGCTACGAAATGTAGCCGGCCGAAGGCACAGCGTCATTGTTTTTGTCGACTGTCTTTTGTGTGCGTGTCCTCGCCAGATAATCTAACCAAGCGCGAGGAGTGTGATTTTTAGTCTGTGGGTATACGTTATCTGCCGTCCAGCCTTTAAAGTGTCTTTTGGTTTATGATAAAATAAAAATATAAAGTATCGGTAGGTTTTAAAAACCACGGAGCCGAATCAAGGGGAGATAGGGAGAGAGAGAGATAAATATATATGTTTACTGAAAGAAATACGATGCTGCACTTTTTAAAAAAAAGAAAAAATACACAGACGCCAAGGTGTGGGAACCTGTGGTACAGCAGTGAATGAAGAGAAATTATGCAAAAACTATGATGAGTCATACACGAGTTCTCACCAACGTCTAAAAATAACTTTTAAAAGAGACATTTGGAATATATATTTAAAAAAAAAGCACTATATTAATTCGTGATAACCTTGTTGACCTCGGCGGATTTGAGGGTACAAAATTGAAAAGAAATAATTAACCATGTATTTACCTGAAAACCACTACTCATGTTCTTGAACGTTTGCCCTGACTTATGGCCAATTCGTCTGGGCCCGCATCGCTACCGGTGCAGTGCGGTTCGTGGTACACGGAAGGCTAGAGGGGAGAGGGGAGACTCCTTCTCTCCCCGCCAACCTTTCGTGTACTAAAGTGGAAAGAAGTTTACTGCACTGGACGGGTGCGGTATGCCCCAGACGAATAGGCCATTATTCTAATTAGAGATTTGGTGCCCGTCATCCAAATGTGCCATAGCAGTTCATAAAGTAAGAAACTAAATTTTCCTTTGTGCTATTCAACAGCGGAGTTAGGCTGTCCAGAGGTGGAAAAGCGCGGAAAGCTGAGCGTTCGAGATGTGGCGGACGCGTCGACCACCTGACCCATAGATAACGCCGATAACGGAGACGCTGACAGGTCGGCTCGCGATGACTCGCCACCAGCGCCTAGAGTCATCGTGGCTGCTTGGCTCTAAAGTTCCTAGATAAGAGCTTCCTACAAGTAGCGACATTCTCTGACGCGCCGACTGCGTGACGTGCGGATTTTAGGAAGTGAATGGTGGCGCACAGCAGAAGACTGAACTGAACGACGTCATTTTGTCCCACCGGAATGTGCTTTGTCATTTGTATTGGTTGTCGTTACTTGTAAAAACTGGAAGACGTTTAGAAATCTGTGTAATCCGAAATTAAAGCCCAGCTCTTGAGGTATTTTGAGTTTGCAATATACCGTGCTAAACAATTTGAGAGAGAGAAAAAATATATATATAGGGTGTTTTACGAGAAGTGGACAAATTTGATATTGCGAAAACTACGCGTCGAAACAAAATTAAGAAAGGCTTGTGTCGTTTTGGTCCTGATCCAGGGGCCTATTTAGAAAAATTATTAAAGTCCGGGATAATTAGATTGTTAATTATTTTTGCGTAATTAACTTTTTGATTGTTGTGTTTAAGGGCAGGCAACATTGGCGCATATCCTTTCTCAAATCCTCTCCCTCAGGCGCCGCCATTAAATTGCAAATGCCCTCCAGGTTTTGAGTTGCACCCACCCTCACTAGAGCCTCCCTACTTCTGGGCCCCGACGGCACGCGCGCCGTGGAGAAATAGTGCAACCAGCCTCTGCTGCGTTGCGCGAGGACAGCGCAGCAGAGGCTGGTTGCACTATTTCTCCACGGGGCGCGGTGCCGTCGGTGCCGAGAAGCGCTCCGATTGCAAACCGAAACTTAAAAACCCGTCGAAGTTGTGCGGTTTTTCAGAAAGCCGTAAAATGCCGCGCGTGCCTTCTATCGTTCTGCAATTTGTTGATTTAGTGTTTTTCGATGATGCTCAGCAATTTTCTAATTGAAACAATGCCCTTAAACACAATATTAAAAAAGTTAATTACTCAAAAATAATTAACAATCTAATTATCCCGAACTTTAATAATTTTTCTAAATGGGCCCTTGGCCTAGGACCAAAACGACACAAGCCTTTTTATGTTGCGACGCGTAGTTTTTGCAATATCGAATTTGTCCACTTTTCGTGAAACACCCTGTATATATATGTACAAATATAGATCCCTCCCACATAATGGTTCTGCACCCGCCTGCTCTTCCGTTTACTCTTCCTCCTTCGTGCCCTCCTCCTTCGTATCCTCCCGTTCTCCTCTTCCGTACCCTCCCCTCCTCCTCCGTACCTTCATCTCTTCCTCCCCCATACTCTCCGCTCCTCCCACAGCTTATTCGCTAAATTTAGCTGGAAGATTGACGCCACGTGACCTCAACACCAATTCAATTTCCCCGCTACATTTAGTGGGGAAAATGACGTCACATATGACTTCGTGTCACGCCACCTATGAACAAATTCAGTTTCTCCTCCAGATTTAGCGGGAAAACTGACGTCACGTGACCTCAACACCAATTCAATTCCCCGTTAATTTTAGCGGTGAAACTGAATTAGTGCGTAGGTCTGTGCCGTCCCATAATGCAACGCTGCGCATTCAGTTACCCGCTAAATTTAGCGGTAAAGCTGTCGTTACATGACCTCAACAACAATTCAGTTTCCCCGCTAAATTTAGCGGGGAAACTGTGACGTCCAATAATGCAACACGTGCGGTTACGCCGACGCCGCTCAACGGGGAAACGGGCGCCTATACTTCGTTTCAACTTCGTTCCGAGCGCGGCCGATGTTATGAGCCGAAGGGCCAATCAAACAGCGAAAGAGGCACAACGTCATGGCGTGCTCTCTGCAGTTGATAGGACCAGCCGGTATTCGCCGTCTCTCCGTGCGTGCTCCTCCGCCGGCTAGTTTTATCAAGCGCAGAGAGCACGCCATGACGCTGCGCTTTTTGCGGTGTTTGATTGGCCCTTCGACTCATAACATCGGCCGCGCTCGGACCGAAGCTGAAACGAAGGTATAGGTGCTGCGCTCTATAAGAAGTATCAAGGGACTTCACCTACAGTAACCGCGTAAAGCCTACACAGTTACTCTAACTTTACCTGGCCTGCTGCGCCCTCTGCGGAGGCTGACTGCGCTGCCGAGTGGGTGTTCCGTCGTCGCTCTCCTGCCTTTAGTTTCAATATGGTGCCTGGAACGCGTCTCCCACTCGTGTGTTTACCCTACACCTCCTAGGTTTACCACGTCCAAAAACGTGATCCCTCGATTTCCGCCTGGTGACGTCATACAAGTGTCATGCTGTCGCCAGTTGCAATCCTGGCGGTGTCCGAACAGCGGTGGTGGATGTGGCAGACGCCTCTTCTGCTGCAGGTAGCCCTCCGGCCTCACAGTCCACGCGGAAGCTCCAGCTGCCAGGATCTGAGACGCCGTGATGATAGCAACTCTAGCGTTCCCTCGTGCTTTTCGTCAGCCTTTCTAAGTTCGCGACATCCAACAGCATGACAAACATGACACTCCGGCTTCTGTGACGTGTTTTTTGCCTCTTCGGGACCGCTATTTTCATGTATGGGCAGCATAGGATGCTAAATACACCAGTCGGAGACGCGCTCCAGACATCATAGTTTCGGTATCTCAGTATCTTCCAGAATTTAATTTGCCAGAGAATAGACCGGACCAGGATTCAGTGCAGGGACTTTTAGAGCTCAGCTCTTAGGCGCCCGTTTCCGGCTTGAACGGCGTCGGCGTCGGCGTCGCCGTCGCCGTCGGCGTAACCGCGCGGTGCATGATGGGTAAATTTCCCCGCTAAATTTAGCGGAAAAATTTCCCCGCTAAGTCTAGCGGAACATTTTCCCCGCTAAATTTAGCGGAAAACTTTCCCCGCTAGATTTAGCGGAAAATTTTTCCCGCTAGACTTAGCGGAAAATTTTTCCCGCTAAATCTAGCGGAATATTTTCCCCGCTAAATTTAGCGGAAAACTTTCCCGCTGGATTTAGCGGAAAATTTTCCCGCTACATCTAGCGGAATATTTTCCCCGCTATATTTAGCGGAAAACTTTCCCCGCTAGATTTAGCGAAAAATTTTCCCCTCCCGCTAAATTTAGCAGAAAATTTTCCCTCTAGATTTAGCGGAAAATTTTCCCCACTGAATTTAGCGGAATATTTTCCCCGCTAAATTTAGCGGAAAACTTTCCCCGCTAGATTTAGCGGAAAATTTTCCCCGCTAGATTTAGCGGAAAATTTTTCCCGCTAAATCTAGCGGAATATTTTCCCCGCTAAATTTAGCGGAAAACTTTCCCGCTGGATTTAGCGGAAAATTTTCCCCGCTACATCTAGCGGAATATTTTCCCCGCTATATTTAGCGGAAACCTGTCCCCGCTAGATTTAGCGGAAAATTTTCCCTCCCCGCTAAATTTAGCGGAAAATTTTCCCTCTAAATTTAGCGGAAAATTTTCCCCGCTGAATTTAGCGGAAAATTTTCCCCACTAAGTTTAGCGGAAGGAAAAATTTTCCCCACTAAGTTTAGAGGAGGAGGTGCATAGCCCCCTCTCCGTACCTTCCCCTCCTCCTCCTCAAGAGCTGCGCTCCTGAGGAGGAGCGCAAACATATTTTATTATTTATTTATTTATTGATACTACCGGCCGCCGTAGGGCAGCCAAGGTAGGAGGGATACATGGATCAAGGTTTACGAAAAAACAAGCACAGAGTGTGGTAGCGCAGCAAAACAAAAACAAAAACAAGCAAAAAACAAGCACTTCACAAGTGTAATCACGATCACACGTAGAGCAAAAAGAAAAAAAATATATTCTTTGAAGGGGTATCAAGGCCTGAAACCTCAAAACTCTGGTAATTCGTTTATCAATGCTAGAAACAATGTCAAACTATTTGAAGAGACTATTTGTTCGGGTAACGCATTCCAGGCATGAATAGTACGAGGAAAATAAGAGTATTTGTAACAGTCAGTCCTGCACTTTATTTCAGTGATTGATTTACTGTGTTTATTTCTTGTGACCCTAGATGTGTTAAAGTGAAAGTAATCTTGATAATCTAAGTTGTAGTTCCCATTTATTAGATTAAAAATAAATTTCAGTCGATTGATCTTTCTACGTTTTTCTAAAAGCGGAAGGCTGGCCTGTTCATAAAGCTCCGAAATCGAGGTGTTTCTGCCATACTTATTAAATATAAATCTTAATGCCTTCTTCTGAATTCTTTCTAATTTGTTAATATTACATTTTGTGTAAGGATCCCACACAGCGTCGGCATATTCAAGTATAGATCTAACAAACGTTTTGTAGGCGGTTAGTTTTGTTTTGCTCGAGCAGTCCTTCAGTTTCCTTTTTAATGCCCATAATTTATTCATTGCTTTTCGGGAGATAAAGTCAATATGTGAGTTCCAACGCAGATCTGAAGTTATGATTAATCCTAAGTATTTGTATTCACATACCGTATTTAAAGCTGTTCCTTGAAGAGTATAATTAAAATTCAGTGGTTTTTTTTTCCTAGTTATCGTCATATGCGCACATTTTTGGTTATTTAGAGACATTTGCCAATCATCACACCATTCTGAGATCATTTCTAAACTTTTGTTTAACACTATTTGGTCACTTGAGCATTTGATTTGCTTATAAATTATACAATCATCGGCGAATAAGCGAATTTGGACGGATCTGTCTACTGTAATGTCATTTATAAAAATTAGAAAAAGTAGGGGTGCAAGAACTGATCCTTGAGGAACTCCAGATTCTACTTTTGATGTGGATGAGCGGGAATCCTGTATTTGTACAAACTGTTTCCTGTTATTTAAATATGCTTCTAACCAGTTTAAAATCTGTTCATTGTTTAATAAGGATCTCAGTTTGAAGAGTAGTTTTCCGTGAGGCACGCGATCAAACGCTTTTGCAAAATCTATAAAAATTACGTCCGTCTGATATCCGGAGTCAATTGATTTTGCGAAATCATTTACAGTGAGCACCAGTTGCGTAACTGTAGATAGATTACGTCTAAAACCGTGTTGGCCTTTATTAAAAAAGTTATTCTCTTCGAGAAAGGAGACAATATGCTTAAACAAAATATGCTCAATCACTTTTGCACTGCTGCTCAAAATTGATACTGGGCGGTAGTTATTAACATGATGGGAATCTCCTGCTTTGAATATTGGGACTATTTTAGCAGTTTTCCAATCGTCGGGGATTTGCCCTAATTTAATTGACTTATTAAAAATTACAAGCAAGAAATTTGAGCAGGATTCTGCATACCGTCTCAAGAAAATGTTTGGAATCATGTCTGGTCCTACAGATTTTTTAGTGTCAAGGTTAAGCAATGCTGCAAAAATGCCTTCTTTAGAGATTGTAACACTCGGAATGTTTTTCGGTGAGAATTCTATTGCTGGAGTTTGGTTATTATCCGTGGTATACACAGATGAGAAGTATTCGTTGAATGAGCTAGCAATTTCGAATGGATCATCAATTTCTGTTCCGTTCTGTGTTATGGTATTAACTGGCTGTTTTGATTTGATCATATATCGCCAAAATTTAATAGGATCGGACACTAAAAATTTGTCTAATGTCACATTATGGAAATATCGTTTTGACTCCTGAATCATTGACCTTAATTGCTTTCGAAGTTGTGTTATATTAGGTTTGTCTGTTCTTTGGTTTTGGATTCTAATTCTGTTTATTTTACGTTTGAGATGCAAAACCTCCCGAGTAATCCAAGGATTATTTTTTTGTATTCGTTTGCAACGTGTCGGTATAAACCTTTCTATACAGTAGAGAACGGCATTCTTAAATGACAGCCATATATCGTTAATATCTAATGCACGTTCACTTTGTTCACAAAAACTTTCAAATGATAATTCGAGGTGATCTAAAATGCTTTCGTCTAGCGCTCTAGTGTAATCAGGCACTTTGACTAATCGGTCTGCTTTTTTAGTATGAAGTTCTCCGACACATTTGCACCAAACCAAATGGTGGTCAGATATTCCCTCTCTAACTTGGCAAATGAACGCTTTACCCATTAACTCCTGAGATATAAATACGAGATCAAGGATATTATTGGTTGTACTTGAAGTTCTCGTGGGACATGTAACAATTTGCGTCAAATCATTATCAAACGCCATATTGATCAAAAGTTCTGAGTGCTTGCAATTAAAGTTTAAAGGTGTTAAATTTTCCCAGTTGATGTTGGGGAGGTTAAAATCACCTGCGATTACAACGTTTGAAAAACGTTGTCTTTGCAGATTTACGAAGTCGTATAGTTTTTCTAATACGCTTTCAGAAGCATTTGGTGGCCGGTAGATCGCCCCGAGGAGAATCGGACTATTATGAATACGCAGCTTGACCCAGATCGATTCAATGTTTAAGGTATCGTGAAATAATGTTGCATCGATATTCTTTTTGAGAACTATAGCAACTCCTCCCCCTCTCGTGTCCCGGTCTTTTCGGAAAATTTGATGAGTTGGTGGAATGATTTCGTTATCGGTGATATTAGCGTGCAACCAAGTTTCTGTTATGACGACTATATCAGGATCATCGGACAATAACATGTGTTCTAGTTCAGCAGTTTTATTTACTACACTTCTGGCGTTTACATTGATAAGAGTGAACGAACGAGATCTCGAACACTGTTGTCATTCGTTGTTAGATTGCGCGCGTCTGTCGTCTCGTTGCCTCGTGTTAATCAGAATACGGGCGTTTTTCACGGGATCCCACTGATAGCAAGAATTGCCAACTATCAACTTATCGAATCTTAGCACGACTTTCTCGCCTTTGTCACGGTCTTCTTTAGCACTGTTCCAGAGAAGCTTCCTTTTTTGTCTGATATGAATCGAAAAGTCTTCAGATATTGATATTTTGGTTCCCTTAAGTTTCCGCGCATTTCTCAGGATGTTTTCCTTTACATTAAAGTCAAAGAGTTTCAATATTACAGGCCTTGATTTCCCCTTAGTCGGTCTTCCAATCCTATGAATCCTCTCCACCCCAACATCTTCAATGCCTAGTTTGTCTTCAAGAATCTCCGAGATGATAACTTTTTCTAGATCCCGCTTAGTTTCGTTGAGATTTTCAGGAATTCCAAAAAAGATTAAATTGTTTCTGCGCATTCGATTTTCTAGATCGTCAACTTTGTTCTCGAGCGAAGAAACTGTTTGTTTTAATGTTAGCACAGTACTCGAAAAAATGTCAAAATTTTTGGTGACGCTCTTGAATGATTCAACGGTTTCTTCAATAGCACCTATTCTTTCTTCGACCTTCCTTTGAGTTGATTTTATTTCCTTAATCGCCTCGAATATTTTATTTTGACCTACCAAAAGTTTTTGTAGGGTTTCTTCCGTATCTGGGCCTGGATTACTTTCAATATCTCCAGAGAGTAAGAGGAGATAACACGAATCAAAGCACTCAGCGAAAATACACATCAGCCGTTGTGGGTGCGGCAGCACAATGAGAAACAAATTGTTACTTCTCAATCCATACTGGCGTTTTCCACTAACCTGTACGATGAAAAGTGGTTTGAGCATGTTGTCGCGTTGGCTGCCACACCCACTGGACTGCTCCGGTTTCGGCGCCGCTGATATAGGCTTCTCGGAGGACGTTGCTGCTGTTGGCCGGTTGGCGACGCCCTGGTCGGTGATTACAGTTTCGGTGGTGACTCGTGGAAGGGGCGGCAATGACTGGTGGACTGACGTTGCAGAAAACGGCCCGCCGTGGAAGCGTGAGCCATCAGCCCAGTCTGCGGTGATCGAGGCGTCCGTCCATCCGATGTCTGTCCCTTTACGCTGGCTGGGTGGCCGTGTCCCGAACAGCAGAGCAATCTGTACGATGAAAAGTGGTTTGAGCATGTTGTCGCGTTGGCTGCCACACCCACTGGACTGCTCCGGTTTCGGCGCCGCTGATATAGGCTTCTCGGAGGACGTTGCTGCTGTTGGCCGGTTGGCGACGCCCTGGTCGGTGATTACAGTTTCGGTGGTGACTCGTGGAAGGGGCGGCAATGACTGGTGGACTGACGTTGCAGAAAACGGCCCGCCGTGGAAGCGTGAGCCATCAGCCCAGTCTGCGGTGATCGAGGCGTCCGTCCATCCGATGTCTGTCCCTTTACGCTGGCTGGGTGGCCGTGTCCCGAACAGCAGAGCAATCTGTACGATGAAAAGTGGTTTGAGCATGTTGTCGCGTTGGCTGCCACACCCACTGGACTGCTCCGGTTTCGGCGCCGCTGATATAGGCTTCTCGGAGGACGTTGCTGCTGTTGGCCGGTTGGCGACGCCCTGGTCGGTGATTACAGTTTCGGTGGTGACTCGTGGAAGGGGCGGCAATGACTGGTGGACTGACGTTGCAGAAAACGGCCCGCCGTGGAAGCGTGAGCCATCAGCCCAGTCTGCGGTGATCGAGGCGTCCGTCCATCCGATGTCTGTCCCTTTACGCTGGCTGGGTGGCCGTGTCCCGATCAGCAGAGCAATCTGTACGATGAAAAGTGGTTTGAGCATGTTGTCGCGTTGGCTGCCACACCCACTGGCCAAAGAAGCTTTGATCACGCCGCGAGACCTGCGAAACTTGCGTTTGACGAGTTTAGCCTTTTTTCTGCTGTGCTGCGCTTTCGTAAAACTTTTAATTTGTTCTCAAATGAAACTCACGCTGTTTACCTTGGCTTTAGCAAAATTCTTCGGCGAATGACGACGAACGAGCAGAAAACGTGTATTCAGCACGCTGCCGCCCAGCCTCCGCAACGCTCCAATATGTCGATTTTCGGTGTCCCAAGGTGGCCGTCCGATGGCCGCACTTGCGCTGCAGCGGCCAAGCGGGGCAAGCGGGGATGCGCGATCCAGCTATAACCTGTGTTCCAAAATTTACTCGATCCGACTTCGGAGTACAGCATAGAGTTATTATAACGTACGCTAGAGGTTCAAGTGGCGCTAGTGTGCTGACGCAAATTGAAGCAGACAGCAACCAGTCGAAAATTGACTTCATACTCGACTCCATAAGCGCACTGAACCTGGGCGAGAAACTGCACAAGTATGCAGGCAGCTTTCTTTCCAACAGAGAAGTCACATTGAAGGTAGGCGAACTTACAGCCGACGGCGTAAAACTAGGAAACAAAGGCACACCACAGGGTTCAGTAATCTCGCCGGTCCTTTTTAACATTTCTATGATGGGACTGGCGAAGAGAACTTGAACAGGGTCGCTAAACTCGTCAAACACAAAGTTGGGGCCGAAGTTCGCGGAGCGTGCTGATTGGACTCTCGCGACGATGGCGTCACGCGGGACGAGATGTCAATCATCCAAGCTCTCTTGGTGCTCGAATTCCAGTGAGAATGTGAAACACAAAGTCGTAGCGAGCTTCATCGGAGCGCGCGCGAGCAACACCGTGGGGCCAGGCGATTGAACGGCTGCACTGATGACGTCGCTCCCGCGTGTCCCTACATCCCTACGCCGCGTTAGAATTAATAATACGTAATTGTACCTAGGCGGGCTGTAAATGCTCTGAACTTTCTCGTCGGAAGATCGTTGTTTGTGGAAGTTATTGGTGACGACAAAGTGACGTTTCACAACTTTGGGAAGGAGTTATTTGAGGCCAAAATCTTCGCTTCGGAATCGAGGCGAAGATTGAACTTTGTGATATTGTGGAGCCGTGCGCGGTGTACGCGGCTTTAGAGCTCATCTTCCGGAACTGTCAACAACGCTACCGGGGTCACCCAAGCGCCGTGTGTGGACTGACGTCGGTAGTGTTTGAGAGAAGAGGGGGCGACGAGGGATGGAGAGGGAAAACCTAAGGAAGGGAAATAAAAAAAGGTGCGACCAACGCACACACACACAAACATACACACACATTCACACACACAAATGGGAGTCAGGAAGGTCCGTAGAAATTGTTTGGGAGAGAGGAAGAGAGAGAGAAGAGAGGGGTGATGGTAGTGAAGAAGGGGGATATCCCTTCCCCGAATTTTTAGAACGCAGCTCTCAAGCGCCCGTTTCGGGCTTGAGCGGCGTCGCCGTCGGCGGCGGTGCCGCCGTCTGCATAACTGCGCGTGTTGCATTATGGGACGTTTCCCCGCTAAATTTAGCGGGGAAATTGACGCCACGTGACCTCAACACCAATTCAGTTTCCCCGCTAAATGGGAGGGGAGCAGGAGAGGAGGAGGGAGGGTACGGAGGAAGGTGGAAGGGCATACCCTCCCCTCCTCCTCCTCAAGAGCTGCGCTCTAGTTCGACGTTACAGAGAACTGCAAACGTATTTCATTTTTTTTTATTATAACTCTCTGAAATGCTGTGGTCAGGGGCTGGGGCGATACCCCCCCCCCCCCCCTTACACCTTCATGCCCCTTGCCCCCTCTTTCGACGCCACTGGGGGGGGGGGGGATGACCCCCTCCCCGTCCTCCTGTTTCGACGACCCTGCTAGAGGCGTTCCAACTGAGCGATGACGAGGAACAGCACAGCGTGCAATTTTTGAAATAATGGTTCTAGAGATTCTGGAATTAAAACGGTTTGCGTTCCACGAACTCACAAGCGGCCATAACAGACTTCCAAGCGAGAGGCTCGTGCCAGGGCTCGTTGTATGCAGGCGCGTTCGGTGACATCCTTTTATAGTTCATACCTTTGACGTCAGGGTCAGGATTATCAGTTGTGAACGACAAATTTGATGGTGCCTGTTCAAGTCGACGGTGACAAGTTTGGTTGTGTACGATGAAAGCTTGGTGTCTTCGCGTTCTCGAAACATTACCGTCAATATTGACAACCTGACATGACTCTTATTTCCGTTAAAGAACGCATAATTAATCCCAGTTTGGCTAATCTTTGAAAGTCTACCATAAAATGATTTTATCCCGCCGATGGGGGAGACAACTGCCCGGAAGCGAAATCCGTCCGAAAGTGGACAATGCTACTCGGCTGGTTGTGACCTAGCCACGTCGGGCTTTGAGCCGAAATAAATAAAAGGAACAACAGGGACGCTTTTTAGTAAAGGCTGCTTTATCGGCGGAAATAAGAACGATATCAGACTATCAACTTCGACGGTGTTGATTTTAGAATGCAATTACCCAAGCCTCCATCATAGAGACAATCAAACATGTCGGTCGCAGCTTATAATCTTTCTCGTGACGTCACACGTATGAACCACGGCTGTCTCCGCGCGCTCTTTCGTGCTGCTCTTGTTCGGAGCCTAGGGAGTGATAGGGATTTTTCGCCCCTTCAATGAGAAACGTCACGAAGATACACGGATCTGCGGGTTTGTGAGAAAAGAAAACTTCGCGGCAATCTTTCGGCTCCTCCCCCCACTATGTCATAACACAAAGAAAGTTGTATTTGACGAGTTTAGCGACCCTGGTGGAAGGTATCAGTTTTAGTATATACCAGGGTGTAAGATAGACAGGTGGGGAAACGGCCCATAGAAGCCTACCGCAGCGCCGTGACCGGATTGTGTACTCGTCTGCTTGCGGGTACCCCCATTTGCGACAGATGGCGCTGCGGCGAGAAGGAAAAAATTGGAATCGGATTTGCAGAGAACTCTATGGAGAGGGCGCGAAATAAACCGAGCGCATAACAGTCCCCCACTGAAAATCCACGAGAAACCATTTCCGTCAGTTTAGCCGGTCGCCACCGGTCGCCCACCTGGAGTGAGAGTTCGCGGTGCTCCACATAGATGGCGCCGCAGGAAAAGAAAACCGAGATGGTGCCTGTTGAAGTCGACGGTGACAAGTTTGGTTGTGTACGATGAAAGCTTGGTGTCTTCGTGTTCTCGAAACATTACCGTCAATATTGACAACCTGAAATGGCTCTTATTTCCGTTAAAGAACGCATAATTCATCCCAGTTTGGCTAATCTTTGAAAGTCTACCATAAAATGATTTTATCCCGCCGATGGGGGAGACAACTGCCCGGAAGCAAAATCCGTCCGAAAGTGGACAATGCTACTCGGCTGGTTGTGACCTAGCCACGTCGGGCTTTGAGCCGAAATAAAAGGGGGTTTTATAGCCTCACTTTCTGTTCAGTGCAGAGTGTATATAGTTTTCACATTTAAATATTCTAAGCTTAAATGGTAAGACAAATTGGCTAGGTGGCGTAAGCTACCGCCCGATCCAAGAGGGCTCAGCCGTATTCATCCATCCATCCATCCAACCGAGGGGGACACAACCCGGTCGCTCATTTGGCTCTTGTTTCCCCACCTGTCTATCTTACACCCTGGTATATACGCAGATGATATCACTATATGGACAGAACAAGAGAGCGAAGAAGATGTTAGGAAAGCACTACAAACCGCTATCATTGCCACAGAAAGGTACCTGAAACCATCGGGGCTCAGGTGCGCGCCAAACAAGTCGGAGCTTCTGATTCTTAAAAACAGCAAGAATCAGAAAAAGAAGGAACAGGAAACTGTAGAAGTTAAAATATACACAGAAGACGGAACCCAAGTACCTGTAGTGCAAAAAGTCAAAATCCTAGGAATGCACATCCAGCGCGACGGAGGAAACAAGACCATGCTAGAAACTCTCCTTAGCAGAATCAGCAACGCACATATACAGGGTGAAACAAGGAGACGGCAGGCTCTTTAAATCGACCGGAAAATTTGGTTTCTTAACCTATCGCGCTACGACTTTGTGCAGCGTTGCCCACAGATGGTGCATTTTATTTTATTTTTTGTAGAATTTGCAAAGAGCGAACTTACCTGAGGAAAAGTAAAGAAAGAAAAAGGCTTAGCTCCTATGGAAACGCAGCGACGCCACCGGTCTTCAAACTACACGGCGCCGTTTCGCACGGGAGACAAGAGATGGCGCAACGAACGCCGCCAACGAACGAGCATACGTTGCCGAGAGCCGGCACTTTAGCAGACGATCCTTTCGACTCAAAAGCGGCTCGTGTTCCGCAGGCGGCGACAGTCGCAGAAACAAAAACAGGCGCGGTAACAAGGAACTGCAGTTTCTTGTCTGCTAAACACGCCGGCTCTCGGCGTCGTCTGCTCGTTCGTCAGCGGCAGTTGGCGTCGCGACCGCTTGCGCCATCTCTTGTCTCCCGTGCGAAACGGCGCCGTGTTGTTTGCAGACCGGTGGCGTCGCTGCGTTTCCATAGGAGCTAAGCCTTTTCTTTCTTTACTTTTCCTCAAATAAGTTCGCTCCTTGAAAAAATTTTACAAAAAAATGCACCATCTGTGGGCAACGCTGCACAAAGTCGTAGCGCGATGGGTTAAGAAACCGAATTATCCGGTCGGTTTAGAGAGCCTGCCGTCTCCTTGTTTCACCCTGTACATCAACACTAGGAATACCCAAAACTGCGAGTAACGAAGCACTGAACCGCCTAGGAATACACAACCATGTTGAGGAAATAATTCAGGCACAGAAGCAAGCTCAAAATAACAGACTAGCATGGACCAAAACCGGAAGGGATATTCTAAAAGAACTAGGACTAACAGCTAAATATGATCAATGCGAGAAAGAGACGCTGCCGAAAAGTGCATGTGAGAGAATCAAGATGCTACCAATCCCAAAGAACGTGGACCCGAATCATGACGAGGAACGAAGAAAAGCTAGAGCCAGAGCTCTGCTAAAGACCTACGGTAAAAGAAAAGACGTACTCTTTGTAGATGCTGCTTGTTACGACAATAAAAAGCTCGGACACAAAGTAGCAGTAGCAATAAATACGGAAGGCAACGCTATAAGTGCCATTAGTGTTAGAAACGCCTCGATAGAAGAAGCAGAGGAGATGGGCATCGCCATAGCAGCGAACTGCAAAAACTGCAGCCACATCTTCTGTGACTCTAAAACGGCTATCAGCAACTATATCAAAAACTACGTACACAAAAGAACGACTAAAATCCTTAGGAAAACAAGCGAAAACTCAGAACAAATAACCATACATTGGTTCCCAGCACACATTGTTCTAAGTGAGGAGGAAACTGAGTCGCGGAATAAGTCGAGGTGCCTACAAAGGAAGAGGTAGAAGAAAGCGAAACTCAACAAACTTTTCAAGAAATTACTAGAGGCTTCAAATTAAACAGGAGAGTCTACGCTCCACCACATAAAAATATCAGTAGAAGGGAAGGCGTTTTACTCAGAATGTTACAGACTAAAACAATCCCAACACCCAAAATGATGAACATCATTAGACCAGAGTTTCAAAAAGAACCTATACGCAACGTATGCAAAAAGAAAGTAGGAACTTTCAAACATATAATGTTCGAATGTATAAAATCAAGGCAAAAATATCCTCTTACCACGGAGGGGAGATGCTGGCTGCCCTGGCCCAACCTGACGAGCGAGCCCAAAAGTGGGCCATCCAGTATGCGGCTGACACCCTTGCCCAGCAAGGCCTGGACGGGGGTCAGCCGCACATGCACTGAGTAAGTGCAACAACTGGTTTTCAATAAAGTTTTTCTTCCTTCCTTCCGGTAATGCATTTCTATGGGAAAAAGTGAGTGAATTTTCTCACTGCGCTCGATCATAAGAGAAACTATCCCGAATAATTCGTATGTACCAGGTAGCTTGGAACATTTCTCAGTCAGGCTGACAAAATAATCGGTCAGTTACGGCGTTTTTCTTTCAAATTCATCGATTTAAAAACGGTGCTAAAACGGCTTCGTACGTGTATTTATGTGCACTGACAGACACTGTTAGCGCGAACACGACGCCGGCGCTTTTCAGCATGAAGGATATACGTGCCAAACGAACGAAGGACATCTGGAAATTAAGGGAGACGGCAAGAACTACGCAGTAACACTGGATCAGTAACTACCCGTGCATGTACGATCAAACTAAATTAAAAGCCACGTAACAGATTCCGATTTTTAATAAGTACTGCTTTATTCTTTCTGCTCTGTGCGAAAGTACTTGTTCTACCTTCACAACATCACCCGCACGCTCGAAATCTTTGAGAACAATTGTTCTCAAAGATTTATCAGGCACAAGTGACCGATAAAAGCTGCCCGGCAGAGAAAACAATACGAAGAGACACCTTTCATAGCCCACGTACTTTATTGTTTACGTTTTGAATGTTTTTATCCGCTCATGAACGACAGGGTCATTTTCATATATCAGGACCGGCATATTAGCAATATATAAGCGTCACCGGAATGCTGGCGAGCCTTGATCACACTCTATATTACTTGCGATTTTAATTTTGCTTTGAATCGTCGCTTGTTTTTACACACCTACTGCGGAACAAACGTTTGGGACTGAAATGTAGCGAAGTTAAACATCGTTCACCGATGAAGAAAAATGCGCTATTACACTTTTACGATGTTAATCAAGATACATACTATTCGGCACGACCCAAATAACAAAAGTGTTCCGTGTTATTTTCCGGCGAAGAGACAAAATGCACGCGCGTTCAGGGGAGCCGCAAAAGTAGACTGGTTGCTATCTGCTTCATTTTGCGTCACGGAAGTCGCATAGACACTAGCGCCAGTTGAACCTCTAGCGTACATTATAGGGTGCGTTCCAAATCTACTCAAATGGATCCGAGTTACCCTGGCGGATTATGTCACGTGACAACACAAATCAAGTAATGCTAGACGCGGGTAGGTTTTCGAACGCAAAGGTACAAAACATTTACCCTAGAGTGAGACCGAGTAAATTTTGGAACACGGCCGAAATAACTCTATGGACAACGTTACTAGAACTCTCAGTTGGGAAACTCACCGTTGAAACCTGGGCCGCTGGCGTCCACCGAGACCGAGCTAAATGCGACCACAGCGCCACTCTGTATCATTTGTCTTAACTGTGGTCGCCTTGAGCTTTTAGAAAGCATGTTTTTGCGTAAAAACTATCGGAAAAGACTCTTTTTGTAGTAACTTTTATTGGAGTTTAATACAAAACGGGGGCGCGTGTTGTTTTCTAAAATCTTTAGTTCGCAAGGTTTTGCAGTATAATTAATAGTGTTTTTATACAACCCTGCCTCAGCGGGGATTTCAGGTAGCGCGTCCCGAGTTAGGCGCATATCAACCACGGTAATAAACCGCGGCGCGTCCGTTGGGCAGCCGGGTATCTCGAAACCCCTTCCACAGTATCTGTTCTGACCCCAAAATGGCCGATTACAACGAAAATAGAAGTCACGTGCAGTTCCTGAACTGGCCGCTGCGGGAGAAATGGTGGCGTTGGGATCGCCATTAGCTCGGTTCTCGTGGACGGATCTGTGCCACTTTTTCAAAGCAGTCTCAATGGCAGTTTCCCAACTGAGTGGTTCTATACTTCGTTTCAGCTTGGGTCCAGACGCAGCCGATGCTACAAGCGCGAGCATGTGACCCTGAACAGTGCTTGCACTGCACGAGCGCGCGTGCTTGGCAGGGACGCTGAAAGCCCGCGGAGCTCGCGCTTGTAGCATCGGCTGCGTCTGGACCCAAGCTGAAACGAAGTATAGTAACGTTGTCTATGGAGTACAGTATCCGGAGCATCGGTGGTGGCGCGCCGGTCGCACTTCCGGTCTGGGGCTGTGGGCAGAAGTCCCCATGCTAGACGTGTATTCCTGCGTTGTTTTGAAAGGAATCAGACAAAAACCTGCCTTCTCGTCAAAACGCCGCGACTGGGGCCGTACCAAAAGTGTCGAGAAAGGTGTGAAGGTCAGTTTTCACGTGCTCGGTTCGTCCGAGAATCTGGATATGTGCCGTGAAAAGGGAAAAGCAGACGCCGTCGGACAACGATTGCTTGGGCGGGAAGCACTTTGGGTTGAATTCACGGATACTTGTGGTCATCAGATTTATTTGTTTTGTTCCAACATGAACGCCAGAAAGCCGTCAAGTTGTGCGGACCACCAGCGGACTACGTTCAGTGCGTCTTCAAGTTCGAACGGCCGCCTGATCGTTCAAACTGTCGTCTGCTCTTTCGAATGTTTCTGCTTGTCGTCTGCTCTCTTAGACGACGCCGGCCCGTAGACCAAAAGTTGGCCCGGTCCTTCCGATTAGAAGTAAGAGCAGGCCTCAAAAGACTTAAATTTGAAGGTTGGTAAGCAGGCTCGTCGTAAATAGTAGATACAAGGAGATGTTGATTATTGTTACCAGCGGCCATCACCGACTTTGTTATGCCTGATTCACTTGGTCCGATTCTGCTTGCGATTTTCAGTATCGACGTCGACCATATCTCAGCTACAGTTCACGCTTTTGCAGCCCGAGCGACGTCGCGACTGAAAATTGCGAGCGAAATCTCATCAGGTGAATCAGGCTTTAGCGTACATTCTGCGGCGTCCACGCGGAATGAATCGCCGCATGTCAGATTATTCACGCGAAGTTTTGCGGTGTAACGAGCCTCGTTAATTTCGCTGACGCCGCTCATGTAGTCAGACATTGCCAGGAAGACGTAGAATCAACAATTCGAATGCGATAAAGGGCAAGGGGACTCACACTGACGCCGACAACATCGCATTTCAATGGTTTGTTTATGGGCGACGGCGAGCTTGTTGCCCACACCCCCATCGCGCATGCGCGGCGCCGGTGGCGTCCGCTAGGGGCGCTCCGGGCGCTCCGGTTTGTTTGTAAACATGAGTTGGTGTATACGGCTCTGATCCGGAGTAAAGGTTTCGTACCATGGCGTTTCAAAACTTTCTCGCGCTTACTGGATGACGTCAGAGCTAGCGCTCCAGAAGCGGGTTGTTTACTCCGGAGTAATTACTCAAGCTACCCTCCTCGATCGGGGGTAACGTCGGATCAAATCGAGTAAATACGTTACATGATCTGTTCGTCATTTGCTTTCTGCGCCGACAGCCGTCAAAGCCCTTATGCTCAGTTGGCTTTGGTGGCAGACGTTCGAAATAACAAAGAATGAGGTGCAGCCATTTATGTGTGGCTATTGCGATTTGCTGTTTTCAACACAGGAATCGACTGCACCGCATCCCGACCGTGCACCTTCGGTTGTTATGATCAGAGTGCGAGCGTAAACTGGAGCTTCTCCGCATCCTCGACCTCGGCGTAGGAGGAAACTCCGTATTTTTACGTTAAAAGATGAAAATGTCCGATCGCAGTAGATGATGTGGAAGTTTTTTTTTTTTTCTCCCCAGAGTGCGTGTAATGAGAGGATAATTCTTGTAAAGCAGTGGAGGCATCGAAGATTTCGTGTACGTGATCAGTCAACAACCCCACCGCATCTTCTTCCCAAATAAATTTCCTATAGTGGTTTCGAAATTCTCCCTGTGATTTTGTAATCATATTCACGTCAAAGCAAACGTAAGTTACATATCACTGTTGAGAAAGCCCCGTGCGCTCTACCGCTACACCGTGTGGAAGCAATTTCTGCAAAACGTAATCGGTGCAAATTACGATGCGTGGAACATATGCGCTTAGGGCACCTGGACTAGACTTACAGCGATCGAGTTGACTAATAAAAACACATTTTTGATGTCTAACTGAAAGGAGCAAGTAATTTTGATCGCCCAAAAGGAAGGTGAGCAAAAGGAGCTGGTGGAGCCACCTCAAGAAACACCGCGTCGTTACTATCAAAGAAAAACTTCGAAGCGGTTAGCATTATCGTCCCGTCAAAATTCAAGCTCTTTATTTTCTCTCCACTTGTTGCTTGTTCGAGCGCTTTCTCCATGATCAAAAGAGATCGTCTGCTATTTTCCGCCGTCGCTGCGATGTTTCCTTTTGCCGTAGCCCAAGACGAAGCCAATCCGCGTAGTATCTATTTGAGTGATTTGAGTATCCCGGACGTTCCAAAATTGAGTCGCGGATCGTTTACTCGCGATAGAAGACAGGTTACTCGGGTAAGATTTGGAACATAGCCATAGAGATCAGTGGGTATTCTCAACAGCGTCCAAATCACCGTGATTCAAAGCATAACCCGAATCAAACCAAAACCAAACCAACCAAAACCAAACCACCAAAACTGTTAATTCTATGCTTGGGAGAAGAGCGTGTTGGTTCAACTCAAGTGTGAAGAAAGAATAAAACAATTAAAACTGGGACAATACAACACATCTTTTATGAAAGATGTGTTGTATTGTCCCAGTTTTAATTGATTTATTCTTTCTTCATACTTGTTTATTCTACTTAGTTAAATCCAGAACGAATCCAGAGCAAATCCACATGTCTCATTCTTTTTCTATCAGTCTCGTCTGTCGGCGATGTCGACTAATCGCCGTTATCGCTACCCAGTCCCAGTGCAGAGATTACTACGCGCCGAAGAGGAGGACCCACACTCGGCCAACTCGGCGTTCAAGTGAGACTAACGAGCAGCCAAGGGCGCGCGATAAAGGGTCCCAGATGACGCCACTTTTCAAAGCAGTCGTAGCACGGTGACCTGCAACTTTTAGTACTCGGCGCGCGCTCACACTTTCTGCAAGAATGTCACTGCCGTGGAAAATGCTCGGCGGACTTGCGGCGACGTATGTTTTCAGGGTAAGTCACCTTGAACCAGCAGCGATGCCTTTTTCTTTTACTGTAGTCCGAGGCGGTGGGCTTTTGTTTTGGTATAGTTTCGGCGACCTTTTATAGGTCGTTCCGTCAGCTGGCAGTTAAGTAGTCTACCTGCGTCTAGCTTGTGAAACAGACAATCGTATAAGCTGTCAACCGTAGACACGGAAATGCACTGTGCTGATCAATCCTAACGCATAAATCGACCCCGAGAGGCAAAGCGGCCGGCCAAGCCGCTGGGCGCTTCGCGCTCTTGTGGTGCATACTGCATAGATGGCGCGATATACGTTTCTGGCGCGCTGAAACACGATTTGGAGATGCGTCCGATCAATCGGAAATTCAGTTTCGCTTCACGCGGTCGCATACCGCATTTGGCCGAGCGAACAGGATCTCGGCTGCTGGGCACATACGCACCGTGCTGAATTAAAGCATGAGGATGCGATGAACCCGAACGCGCACCGCCAATGTCCCCGGAAGATGCTCTCGATTGAGATTCTGGAAAATCGGGTCGGAAGGTCGTCGCAGCGGTGACCGCTTTTGAGATCGAACGCGTCACTGAATATCTCCAGTTATCGTTCGACGATGGCCCGAGTTGTCGCGGCGCTCTTGCTGTGCGTGTTAGTCCAGCGCATCGAAAGCGTCTGCATCCACAGGAACTTCGGCAAAGGCAGCACGGTTTGCGTCTGCGACAGCGTGCAGTGCGACATGCTGGGGCGGATACCGAAGCTTGCCGCCGGCGTCGCAGCTGTCTACGAGAGCAGCAAGGATGGATCGAGGTTTCTGTCAACGACCATCGAGTTTGTGCCGCACGATAGCAACCGTACTGCGCTCTCCTCAACGACATCGAGGACTCACAGTGTTATCAAGATTAAGCAAGAAAACAAGTTCCAACAGATATTCGGATTCGGTGGTTCTTTTACGGATTCCGCTGGTATCAACATCCTCAGCCTGCGCGAACCTCTACGAGGTAAGCTTCTCGAGTCGTATTTTTCCGAGGAAGGTCTCGATTACAACATGGGAAGAGTGCCCATTGCGAGCTCCGACTTCTCCACTCGTGTGTATTCCTATGCCGACGTTGCAAACGACTTCAAACTTCTCAAATTCAGCCTTGCCCCCGAGGACATGAGACTCAAGATCCCACTGATTCAGGAAGCACACAGGCTAAAGACGACCGACCAGCTGTGGCTTATCGCCAGCCCCTGGAGTGCCCCGGCTTGGATGAAGACGAACAGTGCCATGAGTGGACGAGGAACTTTACGGGGCCAGCCGAATGGCATCTACTACAAGACCTGGGCACAATACTTGGTCAAGTTCCTCAATGCCTACCGCGACCGCAACGTCACCTTCTGGGGCATCACAGCTCAGAATGAGCCCTCCTCTGGTTTCATTCCATTCTACTCGTTCCAGACAATGGGCTTCAGTGCCAGCTCCCAGCGGGACTTTGTAAAATTTGATCTCGGCCCTGCTCTCGAGAGAGCAGACTATGGACCCAACAAACTCAAGCTGATGATCCTGGACGACCAAAGGATCTTTCTGCCAAACTTTGCCAATGTTGTGCTGCAGGACCCTGAAGCGTCCAAGTATGTGGCGGGCATTGCCTTCCACTGGTACTGGAACCACATGAAGGGACCTCAAGCCTTGGACGACACCCACACTTCACACCCTGACAAGTTTCTCCTGGCGACGGAAGCATGCGAAGGTGCTACGTCACTCTTGAGGAACAGGGTCATTCTCGGGAGTTGGAGCCGGGCTGCCAGCTACGCATACGACATTATTCACGACATGCGCCACTGGACGACGGGCTGGATCGACTGGAACTTGGCGCTGGACACAAGAGGGGGTCCCAACTGGGCACGCAATTTTGTTGATTCTCCGATTATTGTGAACGCCACGGCCGGAGAGTTCTACAAGCAGCCCATGTATTATGCCCTCGCCCACTTCACCAAATTCGTGTCCCGTGGCTCGAAGCGGGTAGACTGCGGCTCCCAGCGGCGACTGGAAACTGTGGCTTTTGTCAGACCGGACAATGCGACGGTTTTGGTGGTGATGAACAGGCGTTCCATCGAACGGACTTTCACTGTGGTTGATTCACAGCTTGGAAGCTTGAACTTCAGCATACCTGGTCATGCGATTCAAACTTACATTTGGTGGTCACAGTAGTGACTGCTTGTCCGCCAAGAAGATTTCCGCTTCTAAATTGTTTATTCCGACTCCGCAATAAATGTTCTAGCTAAGAGATAGTGTGCCTATTCCTCTGGTTTGTTTGATGGCCAAGAACAATCTGTTCCGTTTGCACGGTTCCTTTTAGATGCTTGGTGCAGTCTGGCTAGCTCAAATTTTGTATAATCACTGCATAGTGGCTGCTCCAGCTAAATTCTCCATGGCTTACTTTTGCAATTATATGCTTCAGACATCAGCTGCTACCAATGTTTTCTGCACGCACCAATAGATGGCTTTCATAACTTGCCACCTGGTACTATCAACTTTTTATTTTTATTAGTTTTGCATTAATGGCTTTTAGTCATCAGCAGCTGCTGAATTTTTTTGCCAAAGTTTAGAAGTATCTAGATTTTTAAGTGTTCAATATTTGAGCTTTTTTGTCAGTTCAAGATTGACCTGCACATTTTTTTTTCCATTGGGTTTGTGAATATTTTATTTTGTAGTCTCTTTAGTACAAACTTTGGGAATCAAGGTATTCCACAATGGACACAAAAGTGATGTTACAGGGACTTAGTGGCGAGCCCTTGTATTTGGCTTCCTTCAGGAAGTTAATAGGACTCGTTCCATACTCGAAATCAAGATTGTACATCAGCCTTTAATGAAAATTGAGACCAATGAAACGAGTTCAGTTTGATAGCTAAAAATTGGGTAAATCTGCAGGCTCATTGGTTTGGGTGTTACTCATAAAGGAAACTGATGGAGAATCTTCATTGTCCATTTGCTTTGGCATTGTTTACTTCATTACTTTGAATTCCAGAAATGTGCCATCAGACATGCTACACAGAGGTTAGAAAGATTCTGCAAAAAATATATAAGACATAATTAGAATTCCGCGTTTTCGGTTTTTATTTTTTCAAAATTCGGCGTACTTTTTTGGGTGTTTATTTTAAAGTTCAATTTTCTGTGTATATTTATGCCCACAAAAGTTTACCGTTTTTTTTTGTTTTTTTTTCGGTGAATATCAAAGAAACACTATTGGACACCGGATCAGATGATCCTTGTAGCTTTGATATTTGTGATCACTCAAAGAATAAGGGCACAGATACATTGAGAAAAAGCATGGACACTTTATTTAACAAATGTGTGCAACTGTAAAAAATAAAACACAGAAGTAGAAACAAGTCAGCGCCCAAAAAACATGGAACTTCACCTTCTGTAGATCAGGATTACATGACCTTATTATGCACACATGTACTTTCCCAGGTTCTCCTCGTTTATCCAGGCTCATTATTTCTTGTTAATGACCCTGGGCTTCGAGAATGCTCTCTCAACGTTGACACTGGCAGGCTGAGGAGATGAAGCGCTGCCTGAGCCAAAATCGGCCAATCAACCAAATGTGACTACCAAGAGAGACATGGTGCAACGTTTTGAAGCATGACATATTTTGTGTACTCACTAAACTCTGGCTGCAGATCTTGCATAAAGCGAAAAACCACACCCGAACTTTTTTTTTTAGGACCAGGAACTTAACACATTAAGGCCTATCACAGAAAGGACACAGATGTCCCGTGAAGGACAACCCAAGATCTCTTTTGTTGCATGTTGAACCTTGGTAGAGAGCAGTCATAAAGAAGTCACGCATTGTCATACCTTCCAACGCCCTCTCTCCCATCCCACCTCCCCACCCTTCCCCCACCCATCTCGACGCGGCCCTAAAAAACTGACCGTCTGCGGTTAAAACAGAATTTAAGATAAGGGATCAGGAGTATTTTATCGGTTTAAACCGAAAACGCTGAACCTGAAAACTGACCTTTTTCGTTTAAAACAGAATTTCCGAAAATGGATTCGGCGTACTTTTATCGGTTTAAACCAAAAACTCCGAACCCTAGACATAATTAATTTGTTAATATATCCATATATCTTCTTTTTTTTTTTTAATTAGATGGATTTATTGTAAAATTGTAAGGGCGCCTTTTTCCGAGAGATTGTATTGTCCATCCCATTTTTCTGGCCAAATATTTATAGTATAAAAATCCCAAATCATCGCCCACCCCCGATTAATTCTTGTCTGTCATTATGCGGTGTCCGACCGGAATCGCATCAACCACGCTCGCGATATTGGTTACCATGACATGCGAGTTCGTGGCAGGTTCCTGCTTGCTCATCACACCATGAAAGGCAAATCTATAGCGTCCGCTATCTGCAACACCGGTTCCCGTGACATGCAGCTTCATATAGAATTCCCACGTATTTATTGCTCAGTGAAACGCGAATCTGCTGCATCCACGATCTGCGGTATAATTCCCTGTAATGGGTATTTTAGGTAGTTTATTGCACCGTGGAAAGTGAATATGCTGCGTTTGTGATCTGTAGTTTCAGTTCGGGAACTTGTGAACGGGAGTTCACAAGTTCTTGAACTGAAACCGCGAACTTGCGAACTTGCTAGGTTTATCGCACCGCAGCGCTAATCTCTGCGTTCGCAATATGTGGTATCAGTTCCCGAGTCAGCAGGTGCCTTTTGCTTATCGGTCGTTTTTTTTTTATAAACTTGTGCTGTCTCATTCCCAAAGATCGCTCATCGGACAGTTTTTACCATTTATTTCTTCAAAATGGGTTGGCGTCCTTACAGGATTTTAGGGTAGCTTACTTCTGCTACAGGACATCTGTCGTAGCAAAAGTAAAACTTGAACAACATAGTTGCCCCCTACATGGCTTTTTGGCCGCTCTGTGTACAAATAACAGGAATATTTTCTTTCTAATTTGCAAGTGGCAAAAGTTTTAGTAATGGTGTTATTCTGTTGTAGCATTCTAATTCCAGGCCCAGCACTTGCCAAACAATGTTTAGGGAAATTTCAGAGCATCGATCAAACTTTAACGAAGCGCCTGGTCTCCTTCAATGTCCATGGACGGTTAAGACTCTTGCCACCAGATATTGTCACCAAATAAGGTAATTTGAAATCAGTTTAATTTGCTCAACTACTTCAAAGTTATCGTAGAAATAGTAGTTTCTGTTAATTTCAGATAATGTAGGTAACCACAATATTAGTTTCGACAATGTTTTTGGCAAGTAGTTGGCAGTAACACAGTTAGATTACTTTAAAAATAGTTTGCACCCTCCTCTGCTTGTCAAAATATGAGCATCTCTAATCTAATTCTGTTGGGATCCCCCTCTTCAAGTAATGAGGTCGAGAACTGGGCTAGTAGATATTCGTAACGCTTATACGGGATATATATATATACAGTTTAAGCAGCGCAAAAGAAAAACGCGAACGGAGGGGAAGTAACAAGCAACACAGAACATGCAATGACTTGCAGCTGAGAGTTTACTGTTACTTGAAACAGACAAAAGAAAGACGAGCGATAGAAACACAATGTGACATGCATGCAACACACCATCACCCAATCGCGTCAGTGCATGTCCCCCATCGTGTAAGAGGAAAAATTATATCTTTTTTTAGACGAGGTCACTGACCTGAGTGTGCTTGTCCTGCTTCTCAAGTTCTCCGGCCTTTCATGGCGCCTGACAATTTAGGTAGCTTATGACTTCTTTTTCAAATAATGTGTTCCTACATGATATCTTTACATCAAATTAATTTGTGAAAGTTTTACATCTTCTGCAGTAAAATGTACAGGGTGCTGCAGTATCAGCTGGCCCAGCGGTGTTCAGGCCAGGTTGGCTAAAAAGCAGGGTTGAGAATGAAAATCAGGATGATTTAAATCACAATTTAAATATTGATTTAAATCGTGATTTAAGTCAGACCAGTTTTTCTGTGATGGTTTCTCGAGCTATCGATTATCACGAGCCCTAATCTAGTGCCCACGCAATGCTCGAAGCCAATATACGAGCGCAAAAATAATTTCAAAAATAGTTTTTATTTATTTTGTCTATCATTTGACGCTTTCCATGTGAATTTGTTTCTTACTGAAATGAAGGAATCATAAAGCAAGAAAGATTTATATCAGGCTGAACATGGTCGAAATGCAGTGCTCTTCCGAGCAAATTGAAGCATTGAGCTTTCTACATTCCACTTTGCCAGTTATGTAACGTCCTGTTTCAAGCAAATCAGAATGCAAAAGAAAATGCAAATAAAGCTTTTTAGCTAACTAAAGAAATCAAGCCGTTTTTTGTTCTAGTCTGAATTGAGGGGGGCAATGAAAAGTTAACTAAACTTAAATTTACAGAATTTCTTTCTTCCACATTGTTATCAGTGATCATAGGGATTGATCAATCTTGCAATCTTCCATGTTTAAAAATAGACGTAGTGATAGTCACTATTTTCAAATTACAATAATTTAAATAAAATTCTGATTAAAATCGAACAAATCTGAGATATTTAATTTTTTTCACTTCGTTAAAAAAAAAGTTTTAGCGCTTACCCTGCAGCATTTTGCTACATTTCATCGAAATGTGAAGAATATGTGCCAACATTGCACCAAAAGCTCGTTTTCGCTTTACTAATGCAGAAACTAATTGTTGAGGTGTCGCTACGCTGCCGGATTGTTATGGTAAGCTTGCGCAAATTTTCAAAACTATTGGGTGTAGCTTAGAACAAACTGTAATGTTATGGGATCCTCATATCAAACATGACTCTCTAAAGTTTCGTGAACATTTCTCATTTTTTGGGGGTCTGTTAGGGCGATTTAACTAGTAGCTCCGTTGAGTGTGCTTGTCGCCGTGCACTGGTACACTGCTGAGATGTAGGCAGCAATTCTGTGCAAGTCGTAAACACTCGTCCAGGGTGGAATGATGCAGATTGTACAACCGTGCATCGCGCAACTAGAAACAAAGAAAAGACAAAAAAGAAAATTTGTTGAATGCTGATTGATAGGTACACTAAAAATGTTGAATGCCAGCTTAAATGCTGTTTCCACAAGTGCACAATTTGTAAACACCAGCAAGTGAATGTAGAAGACAAAATAATGACAAAAACACCAAATTGCTGCTTTTGTATATTCACACAAACCGTGTAAAAACGTTGAAGCAATATTCATGTTCTCCATTTCCCTCTTTCCCTGCTCTCCAGGGTGTCTCTAAATTACACCATCTTCCCGAGGGGAACCATGGGGTGATGCGGAGAATCGCGGATCGTTATTAACGGTGTTATTAACGTTGTTAGTAACGTTGTTAACTTGCATGTTATTACGTTGTTAACTTGCGAATGGACGCCGCTTCTCGTTGCCGTAGTTCAGGGTCTGCCGCTCGCTTCAAGCGTTTGCGCTCAGCGTCGCGTGCCCTTCGCTGCGCAGCTTTGTCTTCAGTGGACGTAGCGTTGCTGTTATTTTGTGGGGTGTTGCTGACGCTTGCTTGCGCCAACCCACTAACTGACGGGACTGTTGCTTCCATCACACTTCATCGGAAGAACGGAGTGAAGTGGAGTCAACAGCGCTGAACTGAACGCGCGCAGCGCGCTACCGCTGCTTATATTCACACTTGAAGGAGAGGAGACTAGAGGAGGAGAGTTGCGCATGCGCGCGCGGTGTGAGTAGAAGCGAACGCACGCGAAGTGCACGCAGCTGGTAGAGAGAGAGAGCGGAGAGAGTAACGCGCAGCTGTTGGAGAGAGGGAAGGAGGAGAGTTGCGCATGCGTAGTGTGAGTGCGGACTACGACGCCGACGCCGCGGGACATAGACCCGAGCAAGAGATGCTCCGCATCTAAAGCAATCAGTCACTGAGTAGGCAGAAACGAGGAGATCTTGGTTTGTTTAAGATCCAGCAACCTTTTCTTTTGAATGACGTCATCCATGGCCGAGAGGTTCTGTAGGTGGACTTCAGTTGCAAGCCCCGTTTGCGTGAAGCAACCGCTATCGAAATCATTAATGACTTCGATCTTTTTTTCTAACGTGAGCGCATGGTGTTGTCGCTTCGTGGCCGCCATCACAGAAAGTAGGACACTAGGCCTAAGATGCGAGCAGAAGCCTTGTTGAAACAAGCCTGCCCAACATAGCCACCTATGCTTAAAAAATGAGAAAAGAAAACTCCCAAAAACCATGCGTACATGCTAATTTTGGGCAATAAGGCTAACAAATATTAAGAATATTTTTAATACTGTTTTATTACTCAAGAGTTATTTTCCTTTTCTGCGATAGCGAAAATATGTCGGCGACAAAGTTTCGTTTTCGGTTCCGTTTACCCGGAGGCGCGAGAGTTTGAGTTCCGATTAACGGGATTACTTTTACATTGCATGAATACAAAACCAAACAACTCCGAGGTAGTTGTTTCGTTTAAGCAACCATTCCGTTTAAGCGATTTCCGTTTAACGAGATTCTACTGTATACTTTATACTTCAGCATTGGGAAAGGGTCAATGAATCATGTTCATGAATTATGATTAGGTGTAGTTGTGCTAGGCCATAGGTTTAATTTTTATGTTCACTGAACAGTTCTAAACAGGCCTTTAACTGTTTGTGGATGCAGTCAATACAGTTTAAATTAACATTAGTAAGTCCAGCTGTAATTTTTAAGGCTCATTCATTCTCCACATGCTGATTTTGCCCCCATTATAAATGTTCTGCATGTAAAATGTAATTGATGTCCAGCATTGCAATTAAATTAGATGATTCACAGTTGATGCTAAGATGTGGCTACACTGAAAGCAAAGATGTGCAGTATCTTATTTGGACAGGCCAACACATGAATCTTTACATAGTTTCTGCAGTAAAATTAGTAAGAATCAAGAATTTGCTTTTGCTTTAAAAGTATTCTTTCCTGCTTCAAAATGAACTTTTAGCAGCTCTAAAATGTGCTCCACAATTACTCAAACAAATCACATCACTGAGCTGCTGACCAGTGGCATAGCCAGGAAAAATGTTTTTGAGGCCGGTTTGAGACGATTCAGACCTCCGTGACTTTTGGAGGGGGGGGTTTCATGCACGCGTATATTCTAGGATCGGCTGTATTTCGGGGGAAGAAGGGGGCGGGGGGGGGGGGGGGGTCAGCTTTATGAGCCCCCATCCTGGCTGCACCCCTACTGCTGTCTACCTTCACAAGTTCCAACCCACAAGTGTGAACTGTAGTCCCAAGCAGCTCCCAACACTCGCTGTTTCATTACATCCCAGAGAACCCTGGGCAAGAGGAGCCTGCCATTCCCGAGGTTTTGCAGCTCCTGGATCGGCCAGGAGGTGCTGGAGAAAGAGGACCCCGAGATGTGGGAGCTGGTGAAGGAGGAGAAAAGGCGCCAGGTCACTGGGCTGGAGCTAATCGCATCCGAGGTACGAGTTTCCTCAGCTCCACTTGGCCATTTCCTTTGCTCTTTCTTGTTATCTGGCTCGGGTAGGGGCCCTGAGCTCTCTGACTTTTGGTTTCGCTTCCATGAGTATGTTTGTAATTAGCACTGAAATAAGAAGACAGGTTGAAAATCTAATGTGATGCATAAGCTCTGTCTCAAGATTTATATTTTCCTGGCATCTTTCTTTCTTTTTTTCTTTTTTTTTTTTATGCATGTCACAGAGGTAATTAAGTGAACAGTATAAGCCGGAAACTAGAAACTGTTGCTTGTGGATTGTGCAGCTGAATACTGCTTTCTTACGGTGACCGGCACACTATTAAAGACCGTATTGTACCACTTGTCATCTCAGTACAGCTTCTAAGGTTGCTTTTTTTCTTTATTTCACTTTCTCAAATATAGTCAGATGAGGAGCATCCTTTTTTTACACATTCCTTCGAAAGCAAAGCAAATGCATGCTGCATGAGCAACAACAAACTTTTTTTTTTTTGCAGTGTGTTGCTGCACAGTTAGTTTATAAACCTCTGTCTTCCATAGATTTATTTTTTGTTATACTTTTCTTTATTTGGATTTTAGGTGTACCTTCACCTCAAATGTTTTTTTTATTGGTGATTGTGACGACTATACGGCTGCTTCGAAATATATGTTATGGCGTTAAAGGGACCATGAAATTACCTTTTTACTTTTGCCAAATAACTTTTAGATTAAACTTTCAATGTTCACTGAACGCCGAACAGGCATCCTTTTTCGTTTCGGTTTATTAACTTCTATACGAAAAATTAATGAAGTATAGAGTTTTTCTTCTCCTCCGACCCACCGCAAAACAAGCCGTGGCGTAATTTTGACGGTCGTGACGTTTTATGGCACCGGGCAGTAGGAGAATGGGAGCACTAGCGGTGAGTTGGCAATGTGCCGGTAGGTTTTACCACAGGGTTTTACTGCGCTGATGGCGCTGATGCCACCGACATATTTCCTGAATAGGCACGTCTCATCACCGCGATAGCTATGGGCACATCACAACTGAGCGAAATTCAATTAGATATGTTGCACTACAGCAACAGCATGGGACTGGTCAATTAGATATGTTGCGCTACAGCGACAGCATGGGACTGGTCCCACACGCTGGTACTGAAGCACAGCAGGTCGTGAGCAGAGCCCTGCATATCCGCGGATTTCCGCAGATATCCGCAGTGAACTGGCGGATGTGGATAAAAATTTGATGGATTTTGGCGGATTGCGGATTGGATGCGGATGTCAGGGCCTGCGGATGCGGATATCTGCGGATCCGGATCTAAATTTTTTCCCGGTGGCATTCAGTCCGTCGACTGACGTTTCATCTACAGATCGTTTCGTCGACATCGAAAGGCTTTCCGTGTTCGTTTCATAGAAAAACCTGAGACGTTTCGTCACACACAACCCTGCTATTTGCGTAACAAACTTTTTGCGTCTCGCCTGGATTACAAGGGGGAGGAGGACATGGTTTGGTTAAGCACGCCTTAGTGCATCGCGCGCTATAGCTTTTAGCGGCTTAGTGAAGAAATACGTTGTCGACAAAACGTCGCAGGGGCATGTGCCCACAAAACGTACAGCGTCGACGAAGCGTGTGTCCATGAAATGTATGTCCATGAAAAGTTGTCCAAGAAACGTATTTCCACAAAACGCGTTTCGAAGAAACGATAGGGATCCTAAGAAAGATCTGATTCTTACTGAAGATCGCTTCAGTTAGTGCATGTCATCTCGTCAAAATGCTATCTATAGAAAAAGAAAACGTTAAGAATGCAGGGAATCAATTGTCCCAAGAAAGCTATTTCTTTGGCAGGGAAAGAGTGGAAAACTTTCTCCGGGCAAAAAAACCTTAAACGAACAAGTCACAAGAAAGTAGAAGAAACCTCCCCCTCTCCGCAGAGGGTGGTGTGTGTGGACATGATACCAAAAACAAAGAAGTGCTTCGACAGTGAGCGCGACCCTGTGGCGCCACGGTTTGCAAAGTTTCGGAATCAGCAGAGCACGCACATAGGTAGCGCGTAAATTGCCTGTTTCTTTTTGTATGCTTAGAGTTCTAGCCAAGAAAGTCTGGTAGTTAATTTTCGTCCGGTTACGACACCAGGGCGCCAGCAATGCCTGCGGCTGCCGCGCGCAACCTCCCTAGCCGCCCCAAGCAAAAAAAAAAAAAAAAGTTTTCTTTTAATATATATATTTGGGCGCCTTTCTCGAACAACACGTTAGTCGATCCGATCAGACCTTGGACTCTGACTTAGCGGCCCATCTGCCCGCTGGCTGACGCGTAACACCGTGAGACTCGAGGCGGCCTCATACGCTGGGTAATATAACAGAAAGAATTTTGTCTTCCTACCACTGCTTCTTCTCCTCTCTTTCCGAACTTTTTTTTTATGATTATTTTTTTAGGCGTTAAGGCTTCAGGGGAGAGTTAAGGGGCCACAGGTGAAAGTTTCTGATTCTGCGTGTGCGGTGGGGATTTCCGCTGACTTTGCTAGTCTAAATGTAATCTTAACTTCTGGTGGTTAGCAAGAACATCGACATGGTTCCACATTTTGCGGATGCGGTTCGGATACGGATACAAAGTATGCGGATTCGGATCGGATACGGGTACAATAATGTAAAAAGTTTGCAGATGCAGTTCGGATGCGGATCGGATGCGGATACTCACACTGTTATCCACGCAGGGCTCTAGTCGTCAGCACGACAGCCGCTTCTCCGCCGCCATCAGCCGTTTTTGCGGTATCTCTAAAAGGGAATGCACTGTCACTTACTGGCTTAGCAGAAAATGCACAGAGTTTTCTATGGGCTCAAGCTTTATTAACTTTTATTTTGTCAGGATAGGCTCGCAGGGCAGAGTGTATGAGAAAAAGAAAAGAAAAAGATGCAGTACGCCGTCTTGGACGATCACTTAAAACATGACTTTACTGATACAGTTGAACCTCGATTTTACGAAACTTGATCTTACGAATTCCGCGATCTAACGAAGAAATTTTGATTCTCTGTAAGGTGCCCATAGGGCTCAATGCTTTTCTGAACTCGAAATAACGAAATAATGTTTCGATTTAACGAAGCTTTTTGAAAATAAATGCAAGTAAAACAAGGTTGTTTCACGGATATTTGGAAAAGAAAGACTCAGAAGATTGTCATTATGTTGCATTAGTAACATTGAGGAACCCAAAGTCTGTATTTTACGGAACTCCACGCAAAAACGAACTGTGCATCACGAGCTTTGAGTAAACTATACCGGATGGCGCTGGCGGCGAGTATTTCACGTCGCGTGCAATAGATGGCGCCGCCGACGTTCGCTCTCGTTTTGGCCGTTTGCGGAGCCGAGATCAGTGTTTCTTTGTTCCTGGGTCCTCCCTGCTGTCACGTCTTTGGATTCCTCTACCAACACGTCTACGTCACCGCCAAATGGAGCCGCCAAAGAAGAAAAGGAGAGTTCTCTCTCTAGAAGAAAAAGTGAAGGTAATTAACGCTGTTGCCAGTGGACGTAAAAAATGCGACGTTGCTACAGAGCACGGCATTCCAGCGAGCACGTTGTCAACGATCTTGAAGGGGAAGGACGCTATCCTTCAAGCGGCTTCGTCAGGGAAGGCGACGAAAAGAAAAACCTGAAGACTACGCCGTACGAAAAGTTGGAAGAAGTGCTTTACATGTGGTTTATGGACATGCGAGCCAAGAACGTTCCGATATCCGGGAAGTGCTACAGCGGAAAGCGCTCTCTTTGCATGTCTGCTGGGCTTGATGACTTCAAAGCAAGTTCTGGCTGGCTGACGCGTTTTAAAGAGCGTTACACAGTTGTAGGCTTTTGACGAAGCGCTCGCAGTCGAAGATCACCAACTTCTTTCTTGAGCAATAAATTTGTTGTTTTCCTGAGAATTGAAAGCTTTAATACGGTGCCGCGGAAGCAGCTTGGATGCCGCTGCACTAAAGTCGTAATTATCGAATCTAATGGCCAAAAAATGCATTTCCCGATTTTACGAATTTCGCGACGTAACGAAGTAATTTGCGGCTCTGTTCAACTTTGTTAAATCAAGGTTTAACTGTAGTACAAATCTCGCCACACACCTTTTCTATGATTGCAAAAGACAATGTAATCTTATCAGCGATATAGCATTGTAGGAATTGACTTTCGTGATCACATAGACGTTGCGAGAGTTTGGGAATGCTAACACTAACTACTTTCCTCGGTTGATGAAAACGCGTCAAAATTCGAATCCTTCATATACGTCTTTAAATACAGTACGCACCAGTAATATCCGAGGCGATGTTCGAGGAGACAAATGCTAAGAAAGCACCGCTGTAGTCGAAGAAACAAAGACAGCACGAGCGTAACATAGATGGATCTTCCTTTCTAGGACGTGCTGGGTTATCATCGCGACACACGACTAAAATTCATTCAAGGATAGCGCTCTATGCGAAACTATGAGCTTCCACCACGCCGACCACATTGACGATCATCACCGACGCCATGCTTTTCGGCAGAGCAAGTACCGCTGACCAGCGCAGGCGCAGTCTTATCTTTCTCTTGCTTCGTTTACCACATGATAGATTGTGCATAGCTCCTAGCATTATCGAATTCTGCAATTTCCGTCACATTGCCAATTATTGAACAAAATGTGGATCAGAATATTCTGTAACAAAACTTTTAAGAAACATTCACCGGCTATTTCTTGTTTATGATCGTGGTGCTGGTGAGGTAGGCCCTGATCCGATAGGCGACGTGGATTTGGCTGACGTGCCGTGGCACCGCGGATGAATCGTGGTGAAAAGGCAGAGAGCTTTGAAGGAAAGATAGTGTAAAAGAGTCCGCTTTTCTTTTAAAAGTTTTATAGTGAAAATATTTTTTGGCTCTCTATTTTTGTGTTTTGGTTTTTTTTTTCACACCTTTTGCGACGTGTGGTGGATGAAATTCGATTTCAAAATCGTTTCACGGTCCCTTTAAGAACTGGAACATGTATGTAAAAATCGGCTGTCAATTGCACGAAAGTTGGAACATCCAAAAATTGTTCCACACTATTTAAAAAAAGAATTGTGGTATTTACTGCACATAAGTCACAAATATGGTTACATTAAAACCATATTTGCGAATCCTATGTACGATAACTGCCCACATTTTTTTGTTTTGTAAAAATGGCGTGGATTGTCTCATGTAGTGTTTTTCTGTTAATTTCTTTGTGTGTATGTTCCAGCCTTCAGGCCTCTACTTAAGTTGTTGCAACTCAAGCTCTCATCATCACGATTTTGAACTGCTTAGCTCAAGCATTCAGTGTGCTCTTTCCTCTCTTGTGTCTGTATATATTCATCAAATGTTAGACTTTAATAAATTTCATGTGTTCATGTACCAATTCTCATGTTTTTTTCTTTAATGTTCAGAACTTTGCCAGTCGTTCTGTCCTCGAGGCACTGGGATCATGTCTAAATAACAAATACTCTGAGGGATATCCTGGTCAAAGGTAAGTCAGCCATTTTGTTGTCAGAGTTACTGGAAATAATTGGGCTTTTACCTTCCGCACTGGAATTATGATGGGGAGCTTCGGATGGTGTTGTGGCATTATGCGAAAGCTGTTGGTTCCCACCAGCCGAATTTTAAACAAACAGGTTTGATTTCTCTCTCAAAGGGGGAAAAATAGTAAACCGCGTAGATGTGCTGAATCAGTCGACTGAGCTTGGGAAAAAGTTTTCCTATTTTGTTATCTCCTTCTTTTTTCTTTTTTTTCCTGTTAACGCAATCTTTTCATAGGATCTGCTTACAAATAGAAGACACCTTTACAAGGAAAAAGCATTCAATATAATTTGTTACATGTGACGCCACTCAACCCGGGAAAACTTTTCCGCTAAACTTTGCAGGAAAATTTCCCCGCTAAATTTAGCGGTGAAATTGACGTGTCGCATGACCTTAACGCCAATTCAGTTTCCCCGCTAAATTTAGCGGGGAAAGTTACTAAATTTCCCACTAAATGGGAGGGGGTGGAGGAGGAGGGTACAAAGGGGAGGAGGGGCATACCCTTTCCTCCATATCCTCCCCTGCTCAAAAGCTGCGCTCTGATTTGGCATTACAGAGAATTGTAAACGTCTTTCATTTTTTTAGATTGGTTTTTCCTACTACCGGAGAGAAGCCACTATGTTAGCCAATTATCTTAATTATGATGCTAATTACGGATAAAAATCTAATTTTTCAAAGCTTGGATTTTTCTTTTTACTGGACAGCTACGATTCGGCGTTTTTCGGTATTGCCTGGTTTTTATCATTCCGGTTCGAGACTTAACTTTAAGGGTTTATTGGTATATACCAAAAATGCAGAACCCTAGTTATAATGGCCATCTTCTCAACTTTTTGTCAATTTCTGTATATCTTCTTTCTTTTTAGCAGTATGTTTAGGCTTAAGTTTTGAAAAATAGCTCAACAATCGTCAACATTCCCAATTTTTTATTTCTTTTTTATGTGTGGTTCACATGAACACTTAGCATGCAAAAAAGTTAATATAATACTTCATCAAATAAAGCCAAAAAGTTTCCAGCCTAGCCCGATGCAAGAGCAGACTTTCTCGTACCATTCCAAAATGGTCTGCCTCCGTTTCTCGTGCAGATACTACGGAGGCACAGAGGTTGTCGACAAGATTGAGCTGCTCTGCCAGAAGAGGGCACTGGAAGCATTCAGCTTGGACCCGGACAAGTGGGGGTCAATGTGCAGCCATATTCCGGATCTCCGGCAAACTTTGCCGCTTACACGTCCGTGCTCAGCCCCCATGACAGGCTTATGGGACTGGACCTGCCGGACGGTGGACAGTGAGTGACCCACTGACCTTTTTAGGGGCGAAGCTCCTTAGGGTCTAGCCTTGTCCGTCCGTCCGTCCGGCGTCCGTGCTCACATCGATTGCCATCCCATCTGTCTTCTTAAAAAATAAAAACAAATTTTGCGCAGTGGACAGGATTTGAACTTGTGCGGGGAGACCCCAATGGATTTCTAGTCCATCGCCTTAACCACTCGGCCATAACTGCGGGATGAGTAGGGGGCTCTGAGATGTGGTAGTAACTCAAGAGCTGGGGATGTCGTGGATGAAACGTTGCGTGTAGCAGCTCAACGTCTATACAGGAGAGGGCGCTGCGGTGAAATGCGTATATAATCGCGTTAAACTTGCATGCATTGGCTCAATGTTTATAGACGAGAGGGCGCTGCGGTCAAATGCCCATATAACCATGTCCCATACCACACATTCTCTTTCTGACATGAATGAAAACAAACAAAATCAGTATCATCAGCACCACCAGAGCTTTGCCCCAATCATCATTCACCATGTGGAGATGCAGTCATTTTTTTTTACAGTGATGGCAGTTGTGGGCATTCCCCCCCCTCCCCCTCACTCGAAAAAAACAACTGAATGACAGAGCGACAAAAATGAATCATGTCAATGTCCCGAAAAAGAACTTGGAATTATTTGTGTCAACGTGCAAAGTATGGTAGACAAAGGAGAACAACTAGACTCTGCATTGTTAACTTATGACCTCCTGTGGCTGTTATTACAAAGACAGGGTTAAAAAAAAGATATATCAGATGACAATGTGTTTCCTCTTTATATACAGCATTCAGAAGAGACGACGATCCCGAGGAGGCAATGTCACATTGTTAATTAAGAGCAATATTTTATGTGTTCCACTAGAGCAAATAGAGGACCACGAAAGTGTATGTTGCAAGATCAATGTATGGGGAAACGCCTTGCTGACTATAGGATTATATCTGACCACCGACAGCTCAGCCAGAGTTCTTAAACAAATTATGACTAGATAGGCACACATAACTGTAACAAAATAATTATTGCAGGTGATTTCAACCTTCGAGAAATTGATTGGGTAAATCATAGTAGTGGTCTATACAAACAGGCAAAGCTTGGAGATAGTGCTGGTATGATGCTTACTTTCAATCTTGCCCAGATAGTAGACCGACCCACAAGATTTGCTAGCTGAAGCAGTACCCTTCTAGATTTGGTTTTTGTTAATAGTACTGACCTTTCTGCTCCCTGTGTTTCTGTTGGAAGAATGTATCTCAGACCATAGGTTGGTGTATGTTTCTTGTTCTCTAAAAAAAAAAAAAAAGTTGTGTTCCCAATGGGTTAGTTACTCGTACGTCAAGAATTACAACGAGGCAGACTGTTTCCATTCTTGATTATCTCGATACAGCTTTCGAGTAGGGATGGGCGAATATTCGGTTATTACGAATAGCCAATCGAATTCTGTTCTGTTCGGCATTCGCTTCGAATCGAATTTAGGTATTCGACAATATCGAATTATTCGACAATATAGAATTATTCAACCTTTCTAAATACAGTCAAAACCCGACTATATCGAGCCCGTTTACATCGAATTATTCCTTGTATCGAACACTTTTTGTGCACAGTAATGTTACAGTGATAATATATAGCAAAAACTATGGTTGCATCGAACAAAAATAGCAGCTGCTACCGATAAATCGAACTGCCAAGAGCGCCGTTTTGTACTGCAAGCTGGCTTTCCCCCAACGCGGGCGGTCGCATTGGGAAAAGCCAACTTGCAAAACACGCTGGCTTTTTTTTTTTTTTTGCGGTTGTGTTAATTGCTCGGATGAAAAGAAAATATATCTTTTGCGGAAAGAGCGGAGAGAGAGTGCTCCGTGCTCCCTCTCCCCGCTCCGTCCGATTAACGCAACCGCCCAGAAAAAAAACAAAAAAAAACAGCTTGCTTTGTTAGTTGGCTTCCCCCAACGCAGCAATTTTTTAGGGGAAAGCCAACTTGCAGAGCAAAACAGCGCTCTGCAGGTAAAGGTGCTCCCGTTAGACGTGCTCCGTGCTCCCGGCATAGTTCGGCTCTAATGCGCGAATATTGAAGGCAGTGGCCTGAGCATTTCGGAGTCCGTCAATAGCGTTGAAAAATATCGTTATCGCGGATGCAATGAAGAAAAAGCAGCAGAAGATGCAAGACTACTTCATTGTGTAATATTTGAGCAGAAAGTGAATTTTTGAGAGTCAAATTCATTAAAACTTTTTATATCGAATTACCCGCTATATCGAACTGGTACACGTTTTTTTCCGAGTTTGATAGAAACGGTTTTGACTTACTCTGGCTTGAATTTCCGACCAGATGGTGCAAGCTTCCGACCAGTTTGACCATTTTCGTGCACTCAAACTCAATACACTTCAAATTAACAATTACAGCACTTCTAATACCAAATAAGGGCAAATGAAATGAAAATATAAAACTATAGTTTAAACATATCTTGTGGTATTTGTTGCTTGTACTATTCAAACTATTCGATTCAAAATTATTCGGCCGAAATCCCTATTCGCTTCGAATTCGATTTGGACCCAAAATCCTCTATTCGCCCATGCCTACTTTCGAGTCATTCCACAATAATGATGTGCATGTGTTGTGGAAGAAGTTCAAAGGTTATTATGAATATTGCTTGAAAAATTTTGTCCCTGAAAATTTGGCGATTCCACTGACCCTTGGATGATGCAAGAGATAACTCATTTAAGAACAAAATTGTAGAGCCCATCCACTTCACTTGAAGATGAAGGATCAGCGAAGCTGGTCCTCCATCTTCACGTGAACCTTCGAGTACGATTCCTAGAGGATGACGTCTAGGACGACCTCAAGTATTACCTCTAGGAGGACTTCTAGGACGGCACCTAGAGGACGACGTCAAGGACAACCTCAAGGACGACGGACGCCTAGGTCGACTTCTAGGGTGACCTCGAGGACGACTTCTAGTACGACTTCGAGGACGACTTCTAGGACGACACTTGAAGAAGACGACGTCGAGGACGACACCGAGAGGACGATGTCTAAAACAACGTCTAGGGCGACCTCAGGACGACCTCGAGGACAACGTCTAGGACAACATCTCGGACGACTACTAGGATGACCTCGAGGACGACCTCAAGGACAACTTCTAGGACGACGTGTAGGACGACCTCGAAGACGATGCCTAGAGATGATAACAAGGGATCAGGACCTCACTATCTAATAATGCCAAGGAAGGCTGGCTCATGCTGGTTGCCCCCCCTTTTTATTCTTTTTTATTCATACTTGCCATGATTAATGGGGAGCTGGTTGCCCCCTCTTTTATTTTTATTTATTCATGCTTTCCGCGACCAATGGGAAGTTTTCTGTTGACATGTGAGGACGAATTTTTCCCCAGACCCTAGCCCACAACAGCTTCACCTGTAAAAAAATCAAACATCAAAGGAGGTCTACATCACGTAATACAAATGTAATATCGCAGCTTAGTGCTTTGCTAAAACAAAAGCTAGACGAGGCTTGGAGTGATTACTTTTCTAACACTCTCTCAGGATTTATTCAGAACTGCCCTCAGAAATTTTGACAGTATCTTTCTAAGAATAAAAATGAAATTAAACAGACTCTTCACAATGGTTCTGTCATCACGAGCAGTAAAGAAATGGCTGACCTGTTTAATATGTATTTTCACAGCGTTTTCTTCCGACGTGAGCGAAACTGACCCTTCTGTTTCTAAAGATGAAAAGGGAAGATAAGTGATTTTGAAATTACGTATGAAGGGGCGTTTGCTATGTTACTTATAATATTAACGCCAAAAATTTTGTGTCGGTCCTGATGGAATTTCCGATCATTTTCTATAGAGATATGCCGAAATGGTTGCAAACTTCTTAACTGGGGGTTATCTTCAACACAGTCATTTTTAAGTGGGGCTGTTCCCCATGACTGGCACTCAGCACGTGTGGTTGTTTGACTGTGTTTGACTGTTCGTCCAGTGTTTGATTATTTGTCTAATTTGATAATGATGTCAGAGTTTTTTCATATGCTAAAAAGAAAACAAAATTACACCTTTTTGGAAAGACTATTATAATTAAATGGCATATTTTTGTGATCGTGGCGTTAATGGGGGTGCATACATCGCCACGATTTGGATTAATAATGATAATATTAAAATTAAGATATTTTAATACTTAATTTTTCAAGGTCTAATATACTTTGTTGCTTATGATCTAATTTCAAACGTGCAAACAGGTATGACAATCAAAAGTGTGCTAATTATCATCACTGGTGCCAATTGTAGCATTTTTAATTACAAATTTATAAAATAAATATAGTCTAAAATCAATGAAAACATTCCAGCTAATGTGAGAAGTCCATGTAAAATTGCATTAATTCTGGGTAAAGCATGTGGCACTATCAAAGTCGTGACTTTTGACAATCAGCAAAACCTCCACAGTCGCCACTAATATCCTTTCAAACCAAATGCACCCCCCCCCTGTTAAGAAAAAAAAGAAAAATTTAGTTTTTAATTGTTAAGTCTTTTTATTACATTTAGTTACTTTCGTTTTTACGCGCCATCGTTTTGCTGATCTCAGCCTTTCCAATTCAAATGGAACGCCTATTTCCTTGCACGTCTACTCAACGCCGCACGTTTCGTTGGCGTTGGAGCGGGTGAAACAGTAGTGTGTTTTAGTATTGTGTATACGAGCAAACGCAATCGCTGTGTATTTGCATTAGCTTTGCGTGTTCCACACTGCACGTGTGCAGAGCCCGAAATTGCAGTCTTGGATTGGTGCATGGCGATGACGCGCATGTGCAACGTGGAGCACGCAACTGTAATGCAAACGCACAGCACTTGAATACTGGCTGCAGCACTATGTTGGGACAGTTAAGAGTGTTGTTTGCATTCAAAAATGACATTTCGCGAACCATGATTGCAAGTAGTTCCGCCATGCCCGCTGAGCAGGAGAATCGGGGACCCTCACTAGAGCGCTTCCCGTTTCTGCTGCGGGAGGGTGAGCAACGAGCTGGAGATGAGAATACACCCAGAATTTGTTTTCCCTTTTTATTTTTGTTTGTTTGTTTCAGTGTATGCTAATGTTTTCATATGCATCTTTTTTTTTCCTTAATTTTTGGATGTTTTGCTTTCATGCCAATGTTCTACATTAATATTTTTTCTTGTATTGCCCCTCTTATGTAATGCCTCTGCCAGGCCCCCTTAAGGTACAATAAATGAACAAATGAATTAAATAATTTATGAATGATCTCAAACTTGCATTCTCACAGTGTACTTTTTTAAAAGACAGTACTTTAAAGAACTTACATAAACTATTAGCCCACAAAAATATCGTCATTTATAGCACTAGTCCCCCTTGTTTAATTTATTGTGCCCGAAAGAAATTGCAGGATTTTGCTAAGACTGTTATAAATTTTTGCAATTATTGATCTGCAAGAAACAGTGATAGCTTGTTTTCCTCTTATACAGTTTGACTCATGGCTACATGAATGACCAGAAGCGCATATCAGCAACGTCAATATATTTTGAGTCAATGGGATATAAGCTAAATGTAAGTACCAAATGCTGTCTCTCTCTTTTATAAATCACTTTCTAGTACATCCAAAATATATGAAATCTTTACAATTTGTAAATTCCAAATATAATTTTTAAAAAGTTGGTGATGACTACAATTGAAGTTACATTGATCACTAAAATTTATTGTTCTCTTCATTAGAGACTTCCAAACACCAAAGAACTCTAGTTCACAGAACCATTGCAGTGGCCCGTTCAAGATGTTTCGGCACATTCTTCAGATCTTGCAAGATTCTTTGTGTTTATTTTCAATTCCTAGAAAGAGACTGGCCTCATTGACTATGAAAAAATGCACGACATGGCACGCCTGTTTCGACCCAGACTCATCATTGCAGGAACAAGCGCTTACTCCCGGCTGTTAGACTACAAGAAGTTCAGAGAGGTGAGCTGTATCATAAATCAGCTGGTACTTTGTGTCTCATGAGTATGACCCTATTGATTCGTCTCTTTGGAAACTGCTGTAAGGAAGAAAGAAATTATCCAGTAAGACGTACAAACCTATAACACTTTTGAGGGCCTATACACATTTCCGTTTAGGTCAGAGCAGAGGGAGAAAACGCCCACGACGCCCCACAATGGCACCATGGGCTGTGATTGCCGCCATGCTCGGCTTGGCGGCTCGACCACTCTTGGTGGGCCTTTTCCCAACCACGCAGACAGTGGATGAAAGCAATAAAGCGGGCATGGTTTCATGTTAGGCATCATTGACATGATCATTGGCCTTTTTTCCGCTCCTAGAGCTACCAGGCTGGTGGAGTGCATAAGAGTACGAAGAAGCTCGGCGTGGGCCGAGCTTCTTCGGCACCGCACGCGCTGAGCCAGCAAAGATAGCGGTGATAGCTTTCAGCGCACTGAGAGGCGCACTGCCGAAGCTTGGGGAGCGCCGAGCGAAGGGCGTGAACACATCGGAGTAGAGCCACGCAGCCTCGCCCCTAGGCTCACTTCCAGGTGGCGCAGCCTGTACGGCAAGCCACGCGCTCCTCTGTTCGCATTTCATTTTTCCCCGATAGTACAAATAAAATAAATTAACCTATTCTAGAAATCTGTGTAGCCACCCTGCCCAGGGTTGAACCCACCTCGCTAATGACAGCCCTGATAATCTGTTGTGCGCAGCTGTAAGCAAAAGTTAAGACACTTATATTAAAGGCAATGAAGATTGCCTTTAATATACTAATTCAAAGGGATGCATGAACTCTGACTTTGAACTATCATTGACTGGTGTCCTATTCTGGTGTTCAGTGCAACCATCGCTACAGTTGATATAGAACAGGCGACTCAAACACGCGGCGCAGGCCGCATGTGGCCCGCGACTTGCTGGGACGCAGCCCAAAGTCAGTCGACTGTGAGCCCCCTTTGCATGTCTTGAGCGCCAGAAATGGCGTGCAGCATAGTTGTCTCATCTCGCCCATTCATTTCTGAAAAAGGCTCGAGGGCGCAGGGCACAGGCGTGAGCGGCCGGGATGGCCGAAAGTGAGCAGACCCGCCAGCCACGTGTCTCGGTCGAAAAAAGCCCCCGGTTTATTCCGCACGTCGTTTAAGAATACAATCGCAAAACCCGAAGGTGGCGCCAGCGCCACGATTCATATCTATTCTTTCGCTACACTAGCGTCTTCTACATCTATAATTTCCACTCAAAATGTAGCACTTCTCTTTTAACGTAATCACATAGTTCATACTGTTCTCTTTTTATTTGCCTTGTGTCGTTTTAGTTTTTGAGTTGCAGTTTTTTGTCATGTGAAGCACCTGTACAACAATTCCGCCACTCTAAGTGCGAGCTCTTCGCTCAAGGACGCACCTCAGCTGCTTTAACTCTCGCTCAGTACAGGAGTGACTGCCAAAGATAAAGCTATGTGCACGAGATTCTTGCCTTCAGAAAGTATCACTGTTAAAATACAGGTATTTTCTCAGACGGTTTTAAAAGTCTTCTCAAAACCCAAAACTGTGGTATGAAGATTTTTTTTTTTAGACGCTTTATTTATGAGTGAATTGAACAACTGGAGCAACAGTGTGCTTGCTTTCTTGTTCTATTAAAAATGCCAGCATGTTGACGTGTGTGATCCAACAATTATTCTTGTTTTCACATCAGGTCAGGGCCCAAAGTAGTCTTCTAAACAATTCAAAGCTAAAGGTGTCACTGGCAAAACTGTGAGCTTACAAAATGCATAGAGCACAAGGTCCCTCCTCTTTAAAATCTTCTGAACCCTGACGTAGAATGTGAACTACCTCAATAGTCCAATCACCCCTAAGCTGACAGTGCGGCAGACTCTACACACACGCCGGACCAATCGGCTGCCTCCCTTTTCATCACCTCACCCCGCTCTCTGCACGTGGGTATGGGCAGGAGCGTTATCATGTAGTGGAAGATAGGTGCGTGACTGGTAATGCTTCCACTCCTAAAATCGTTGTATTTAATCTATTGGTTATTTTTGTATTCTGTTGTAATGTGCAGTTTACCTTTTTTGTGTACGTGCCCAGCCTACTGTAATATGCCTCAAGGCGATGTAGGTATTCAGATAAATCAATTAATTAATAAACTTTTGGGTGGGTGCTTCCTCGGTATTTTACAGTATATCTTTACCCTTGTTTTCTAAGCTGGAGCTCTTGGAGGCCCCTCCAGAATTTTCTGTCCTTGTGGTTTATAAACATGGCATGCCTCTGCTCCTCACCAGGTCTGTGACGATGTCAAGGCAATCCTGATGGCTGACATGGCTCACATCAGCGAGTTGGTGGCCGCAAAAGTGATCCCATCGCCTTTTGAATATGCTGACTTGGTCACAACCACCACCCATAAGACGCTCAGGGGTTCAAGGCAAGTCGGCAGCAGACTACACGTTAGCTTATACCACCTGTTAATGGCCGCAAGACAGTGCGAATACAGCAAGAATCATTCCAAATGTCTCTCGGGATGAGAAACAAGGTTTTAGGAATTTGGTGCATATTATTTCACAGGTGGCTTGGGTTATTTCACTTCTCAGTTGGCATATCTCTCATAGCTCTACTTGTCTGGAAATGTGCCCCCCCTCCCCACGACCTATACACCCAACCACTTCTCAAAGGAAAATATATTCCTTTGTGGTGGCAATCAGTCTTTTTCTCTTCATACAAACATTTTTTACAATGTGTGGGTTCAAATATATGAATCTAGCCAGAATTCTGATCCACACCTGAGAATCAAGGGTTAACTGAGTATCAAGGATTAACTAACATTTGTAAGACCTCAACATGTCTGGCCCTTCTTTTCATTTTCCTCCAAATATTATGTTTCAAACTCGAGTGTTTGCTCTCATTTTCCATGTCTGTTGGAATATGGTTGCTATCCAGAAACCATTCAGTCACAATCGCAGTAATGATGAATTAATGAATGGCTGCAAAAGTCTGACAGCAGCAGTGCTGACTACTTACTGGACATCAGACCTTGATCAGACCTATTTACGTTCTATGGTTGTATTCTCTTTGCAGAGCAGGTCTCGTCCTTCTTCCGCAAGGGCCTTAAGGAGGTGGACAAGAAAGGAAGGAGATCATGTACGACTTTGAGTCTAAGGTCAACTTTGCAGTATTCCCAGCTCTGCAGGGAGGACCCCACAACCATGCCATTGCCTCTGTGGCTGTTGCACTGAAGCAGGTGTGTGTATCGCTGGTACTGCACCAATGTTTGTGCTTGTGTAAAATTTTGCTTTCTTGCTAAGGTGCTTAGTTCTAGACATCACGTAACAGGCTATGTGTGAATTTGCCATCTATGGGCAGTAAGCATAAAATGGCACAGCTGTAGGATGTCTCAGGAACAGTGTACAAACGATCTACCCAGTAGTGCCATTACAGTCGGCAGAGCGCTTCGTGCTGCACGCACTGTTACAAAAGGTCACATGAGAACTAAGCCAGTTGGCTGAAGTAAATTTTAAAAGATGGTGTACCCTTTTTGCATCCATTGTATGCAAACTACGTGAGAGAAAGCAAGCTCTACATTGTCGTGTTTGATCACTTCAACAAAACACATAAACAAACTACATATTGTATTACAGTAAAACCTCGTTATAACAAAGTGGGATATAACGAACTAATGATATAACAAAGCAATCGTAATTCTCCTTGCTTGCTAATAGGAAGAAATGGATCAGTGGCTATAACAAACTAATGGTTATAACGAAATAATTACGAACGCTCCTTCAACTTTGTTATAACGAGGTTTTATTGTACTTGCATAATGAACACACTTTTTTACCGAAAAATTGACACATATTTGGAGGTTCATTACGCGGGGTAATATTTTTGCATTTACACATTTTGTGCAAATGTTATATATTAGGTGCCAATATGACACAGCAAGATAATGTGGCACATCTCCACTAATGGAGGCGCACTCACGGCTGGTCGGGGGCGCGTCACAGTAACCATGCTTTATAAATTGCGAACCTTTTTAGGGCACTTTCGGCGTGCCTTTTGCCGAAGGAAAACGCCCTACGAAGCTCACTCAGCACGGAAAGCAACGCGACCATTCTTAGGCGATCTATATTGCTAAGATCCAGCGGCGCGTTCAGATATATACCGCGATTATGCACATAAGAACTCGTACGAAGTCCCACTGCCGACCGCGGAAGCCCATTCGCACGGATCAAGTTTCGTTCACGGAGACAGCTGTTACCAGGGGCTACCAGACACTCTCAACCTACGATGCAGCATGCACCTCGCTGCGCCGTTCTGTTATGGATTAAATGCGAATCTGCTGCGTCTTGTTCCCGCATGTATATTGCATCTTGAAATGCAAATCTGCTGCGTCTAAGATCTGCGTTATCTGTTCTCGTGACACTAAGATTCTGTAGCAGATTCCCTCGTTTTTGTTTCTTGACCTGTGCTTGCTATATCGATTGCCATAACACGCGAGTTGGTCCCGCGTGTACACTGCATAGTGAAATACGATATCTGCTGTATCTTCGATTGCAATATTCGTTCCCGTGACATACGAGTTTGTAGCGAATTCCCGCATTTTTGTCCGCTGATCTGCACGCGCGATATCGGTTCCCTGTGACAGGCAAGTTTGTAGCGGATTCCCGCGTGTTTATTGCATCATAAAATGTAATCTGCTGCGTGTGCGATTTGTGGTATTCATTCCCGTGAGATGCGAGTTCTCAGCGGGTCTCGCGCGGTTCTTCGCACGGTAAAACACTGAATCTGCTAGCGTCCACAACTCATGGAAACTTTTCCCGTGACGCAAGAGTTTATAGCGAATTCTCGTGTGTTTATCGCATTGTGAAATGGGAATGAGGCGGTGTCCGCGATCTGAAGTAAGTTTCCGCATCCCGTGGTTTCATAGTTGGGTACCCCGTTGTTTATCATTAGTTTTAATGAAGTTTTGCTGTGGCATCCCCAAAGATAGCCCACCCCATTTTTCCCCATTATCTCTTCATTTTGGATGGGCGTTCTTTCTGAACTTTACGATATGTCCCCTCTTAAACTGGCACAGTTTTGAGAGGTTGAGAGAAACTATTCAATTTTCAATTAGAAAATATTTAGCTAAAAGCCACAATTAGCTTCGATCTCAAAATCCACTATTTGCACATGCCAACTTGGAAACTCAACGATATTAAATTGAAAAATTAGACGCGATTATGTTAAATATACAGTGGAAATATGGCATTTAGTTTTATTCGTCTTCAGGTTCTTTTTGCTGTGGTTCTGTTTTGTGCAGGCCACTACACCCCAATTTCGTGCATACCAGGAGCAGGTCTTGAAGAATGCCAAGGCCATGGTGACAGCTTTGCTGGCAAAGGATATCAGTAGTGTCAGGTAAAGAAATATACAATGTACTAAATTTGTGTTAATTTGACCTCAATGGCCTTGAAATTCAGTCAAATTGTCCAAAGAAAGGAGAGAAAACGACTGAAGTCAAGCTCGGTTTCATTGCCTAAAGTAGTCCATGGTCATTTCTTGCTGTTTGCACTTAAAACATGACCTGAAAGCATGTTCTGTACAAAACGTGCAAACCTGTAGCCCGTCCACAAAGAACAAAGTGCTTTCACATTGCTGCAGGTTGCGAGGATTTGTTTGTTTTGGGTTTCACAAATACCGCAGGTTTTCCTCGACTGCTCCGAACGCCTATAGCTCTGCGAGGTTGCCGTGCATTTCTTCGTATACACTTGCTGTATTCCTCGAAGGCAACGGTAACTGCCATCGATTTTCACTCACTTCAGTTCGAGGAACGGCGGTCCAGCATTGATTGAAGCAGCAGAAGGGTAGAAGCAAAACAATAATATGGTGGCATCAGCGACCCATTATTACCTGATTGTTCTAGTTTTCATGCCACTGCCCAGAATGTGAGACAAGGGTAGACTTTTCTGTTGCAATTCTGAAAAAGTATTTGCACATGCAGTTTTGTAGCAGCTTTGTAGCAGTTTTGCCAGTCGTGGGCACTTTGAATCGGCGTTTTCATTATTACTTTGGTGGGAACCATGCAACACGACCCACATGCATTCGCTCCAGTAGGGTTTTAGGTGCAAGGTCCTTCTACATTCCAATTAACAATATTTCTTTTCCCATTAATGTGTATGGGTTTCCGCTTAAACTTTGAACGTGATCAAATTAACCAAAAAGTGGAATTCAGTGTATTCAAATTAGTGTAAGTTTACTGTTGTAAGTTTACACTAGACTTGTCTTCATAGAATGTCTAGTGACATTTTATGTGGTTCATTGTGTCATGCATAGTTGCTCGATTCATTTTTGTTCTAGAATTGCTTTATCGCTTATCTGTACGAGTTCAGGAATGGTTTCTGCACTTGGCTGGCTGAAAAAGCAATTGCATAGTGCACTAAAAATAAAACAGCTTAATCCTGCATATAGTCAGAATTATGCAAAATGTGTTTTTACTCTGTCTACACGCACGCGCGCACGTGTGTGTTTGGAGTGCGTGCGTCCGCACGTGCATAACCTAAGACAAGACTAACAAATACGTTTTCCTCCAAAGTTTAGCTGCGATTTGACACTTTCTCATCATTTTGAAAGATCAAAACCAGCCCTGTAACACATTGACACTTTCAAAGGGAGCTAGTTCTTCATTGTTCGACCACTCGAAGGACGATTACCGTGCACTTGAGGAAATTAACTTTCTTGCGGTCACCAGCAGTCATTGTTTCTTTAAGGGGAGACATGGGTCTTTGGAGCCAAAACTTCCTAAAATTGCATTCTTTCGAAAATGGCGATGGCTGTTATTCTTTTGATTCTATGAGGCTTATAATTTTGGGAATGAATGTTTGAGCTATAAATCAGTGTGTAATATCTATGCGGGCTGAATGCGCATTTAAGTTGACTCTAAAACATTGTTTTCACAAAACACAATTTTCAGACTCGTTAAAAATTTGCAGAAGGGATATCTCGGCATCTAAAGCAGATAGAAATATAAACCGCTCCTGAAATCTGTAGCTGAATGTGCGAAGCATACAATGTTGAGATCAGATTTTTTAATACAAGTCTAGAAAAAATTTATTTGATCTTTTGCTATATTACTTGTTAGCCATGCATTGAGCACTGAACTTCAATGTGTGGTAAAATCACTAATATTGAGTTTATCTTAAAAGTGCTTCCAACATTGTATTCTCTACACTTCGTAGTATCTAGCCATGTTTTAAAAGAATATTTTGTTGAGCAGTTTTTTTTCTGTTGTTTTTCCAAACAAAGGCAGGCAAGTTTTAATTATTTTGAGGACAATTCTACTGACTGAGAAATGACCAGAAATCGGCACAAAAAGCTGAACAAGCTTGTGCAGTTTCATTGGGTTTGGTCAAAAAATAAGAAAAAAACCTCCAAGACCAGTGTTCCCCTCTTAAGGGGGACGCGGCAAATAAAACGGCAAATTTCGTCAAAATATTCGATTTTTCAGTTTATTTTTTTTGGGGATCCTCGGGTCTTCGTTTTGACTATCGCGAGTTATCAAACTGAAACAAGCGCTATAAAAAAGAACTCGCTGCTTTTATAACGCGTCGACATAAAAAATTGCGAGAAAATTGCACTTTAGGAGCTCACTTTGCACAGCAGCTAGCGCGCGGCCCGCTTGACTGAGCGGCGCCATCTTGGTATTGCCGGAGAGAGGATGAATTCAGCTTTCCCGTAGCCGCGGTGCCGTATTTCTCCAGGCAACAACAAGAGCGCACGATGCAAACAAAAAAACAACGAAATGAGGAAGGCGATTGGCCGCTTGAGTCACGTGGTGGGAGAGAAGCTCTCCTACTGGCTGACGCGTATCCGCACGGTGGCGCGGCCGGCGCCGCGCGCACCCGAGGAGCGGCGGTGGGTAGAAGGAGCCTGTTTTGTCGTCTGCTACGGCGTCGCTCCTTCGATTTCAGCTCGCAAGCAGTTTCGTTTCACGCAAAAGAAGTTCTTTTTTCCGCCTCGTTGCTTCACTTCTACGTTCAAGTTGTATTAGAGAAGTCATCGCGCGTGGTTGAGATCGAGGTAGGAGACTTTTTAATCAATTTGCGCCGTGTTTTTTTGCTGTTTGGAGTGGTTTCAGTTTTGACAAAAGCGCGACTCCACATTCTCTCGCGTCGACATTTTCACGCTTTTGACCACTTCTGGCACGACAAGTTGTGTCAGATAGTCGTGCAACGTCATGAACCCCAAGGGAAAAAGTTTCGGACAGTCCACAAGTACGGGAGACGCCGGAAAGCGTGGAATAAGAGCGTGAAGCTACCTGTGGCGGCGGAAGTCTCCGACGACACCGATCTTCCCGAAACGGCTACGCGATCGGCTCTTCAATGTGCCTCTGATGATAGCGAGACCTCTTCTCAGCACTTTGAAACCAACATCACCTCGTCGAATGGTGCAAGTGCAGACGCTACGGTGTCTGCTTCGGCGTCCAACATACAGTTGCGCATCTCGGCTCCAGCTCCGAGTAGCGATGAAATCGCACGACGAGAGAAAAAAGAGTCGACGTGCTGGATGCTTTGTCGTCGACTTCAGCCACAAAGCGTAAATTCGAGCTCCTGAACCACGCCAGTGACGACAGTGACAACGACGCGGATGCCGAACCGTCGTTTTTTATAGTGAACAAAAAGTTGCTCAACGATCTGCTTTCTTCTGCCAACTGCAGCCAGTGCGGAATGACATCACTTCGGGTGGAGACTGCCAACTGCTTGGGACTTGCTACAAAGATGCAACTCTTTTGCGATGTGTGTGGTATCATAAACAGTGAGTGGTCATCCCCGAGATGCGACGGAGCACAGAAGGTGACCCTTTTGAAGTCAATATGCGTGCTCTGAGGGCCGTGCAGTCCATTGGGAAGAAGCAAACTGCAATCAACGACATCTTCTCCCAGATGGATATTTCCCACCGAGGGCTTCACCATAAGTCCTACCAGAGGCTGCAAAAGAAGTACAGCCACCCTGCTGCTACATCAGCAGCCACAGAGATTGAGGCAGAGAGTGCACAGAAGGTAGAAGAGATCTACAGGGAGCTAGGCGGTGCACCGGGAAATATTGATGTCATGTATGACGGAACATGGTTGACAAGGGGACACAAGAGCCATGTCGGCGTGGGGTGCGTGATTGAACTTTATACGGGCCTGGTCTTAGACCACTGTGTCCTATCTAACTACTGCCACGGCTGTTCCGTTGGCCCCAAGCCTGGTGACAGCCGATACCCGCAGTGGCTCCAGGAGCACAAGCCTGAATGCCAAAAGAACACCGATGTGCACTCCGGACAGATGGAAGTGGTGGCCGCCAAGACAGTGTTTGAGCGGTCGCACTTGAAGCACAAACTTCGCTACACAAATGTACTTTGTGATGGAGATAGCCGTGCATTCACTGCCCTCAACGAGGACAGAGTGTATGGGTTTATACCCATCAAGAAACAAGAGTGTGTAAACCACGTGAAAAAGAGGATGGGCACGGCTCTACGAAACCTGGTTGAAAAGAACAAGAGCAAAGATCGTGAGCTCAGCATGAGTGGGAAAGGACGACTGACACAGGGCCTGATTAAGAAACTAACTAACTATTATGGCTGGGCTATCAAGAGCCATCCCAATGACGTCCGTGGCATGGAGAAAGCCATCATGGCTACATACTACCACATCACATCTAGTGATGAAGAGCCACATCACGAGCTCTGTCCCATCGGGACAGACTCGTGGTGCACATTCAACTGTGCAGCCGCCAAGGGAGAGGCATCCCCTCCACACAAGCACAAGCTCCCAGCGCATGTTCAGGCAGCGCTCCTGCTAATCTACAAGCGCCTCTCAGCAAGGCAGCTCCTTGAAAGGTGCCAGCAGGGCAAAACGCAAAACGCCCTCGAGAGCCTGAACAACGTCATCTGGACCATCCAGTCCAAGAGTCAGTTTGCCTCTCTCATGAGTGTTGAGAGCGCTGTTGCAGAGGCAGTCTGCAGGTTTAATAGTGGGTGCAGAAAGGCCCTGCAAGCCATCACCTGTCAACTGGGGTTCAATCCAGGCTCATGCTCTCTGCGACGAGCAGCCGAAAAGGACGCACGGCGGATCAAGAAGGCCAACAAAGTGCATGGTGCAGCTTCAAAAAAACTGAAGACGGCGGCAAGGCACCATCTGAGCATGCCTTCCACATCAAAGGACTACCGCCCAGGTGGATTCTAGGTGTTCCATGTTTGTGCCGCATTGGACAGAACAAAAAAACTTTCGCATAATTTTTCCCAAGTTCTATATTTTAGGCAACTGTCTGGACTCAACCCTCCGGCATTTCATGAACAATGATGATAGAATGCTTCTGTCTTTTGCATATGATATCCGAGACATGGAGCAGTGCTATAAAGCTATCAGTTTGCATGTGTCTTCCATAAATATTTTTTAATTAATATTTTTTTTAAATGGTTTGCATGTAAAATCATAAAGGAACCTTTTATAATTTTTTTTCTACATTTACTGAGACTGCAAAAATAAACTAACAGCTTCTTTGCACAGAATGGGTCTTTGTAAGTGTAGTGACATAAACATCATCTGCAATTTTTACCTAATTAATTAACTAATTTTGGGATAAATTTCTGAGTATACTTAATCTCATAACTTGGGAAGTATAAATGGTATCCTTAAAGTAATTGCTGTTTTGAGATAGCCACAATTACCTACATATATGTACAAAATTTCATTCAATTTGATGCATAAATGGTGAATATATTTTTAATTGCCACGTTCCGCCTTAAGGGGTGGTGAGTCACGACCTCCCACAGAAAGAAACATGTTCCCTAGTATGTTCCCCATATTAGGGACTGAACCTGAAAAGCATACCCATTTCCACCAAAGCTTCTAATACAGTCTAAGCTTATTACAACAGACCTGGTTACAACAGACATTTGGATATAACATACCGATTTGTGCAGTTTGGTTGGTTTGTTGCTCTACATACCATTGACTCAGTTTCATATCTGCCTACAACATACCTCCTCTTACAACAGACCGAAATCTTGGTCAAAATCAAGGTCTGTTATAACGAGCTTAGACTTTAAATGTGGTGGAGAGTATTCTACTAAAGTGAGTTAATGTTGCTGTGAGCATAATGTCCCACATATTTGCTGTTCCATTAAACATTAAATAGTGTCCCATTAAACATTAAACATAGTGTCCCATTAAACATTAAAACTGAATTCTACAGATTTATTTATTTATTTTACCCTTGGGGCCCGAAAGCATTACAGAGGGGGAGAGCGTATAAAAACAAATGTGACAAATCAACAATACAGTAAACAGATTATAATAAGTGAAACAAGCAGGTCAGGAGTCAGCGCAAAAGTGGTTAGTAATATGGCACTTAGAAAACGTTTAGAATCAGTTGTGGCAACAATCAAACTGGGAAGGTGGTTCCATTCTTCAGCTGTGCGTGGTAGAAAAGATGAATGAAATGTGTTGCTTAATGAGTTTGGAACTCCAACTTTGTCCTGGCGATCAACACAAGATGACATGTAATAGGGGGAGTTATGAAATGGTAGCGTAATATTGGATTATGAAAAAGAAGTTTATGGAAAAAGCATAAGCGTAAAATTTTACGTCGAAGGGAAAAAGATAATAAAGAGAAACTGTTTTTTATTGACTAATTGATTGATTCATTTAAATTATTACAAACTGGTTTGATATGTTGGTTGCTCGTCTCGATTGAGTGCACTTCTCCCACATCATGGTTGCAGTGTGGCAAATAGACAGTTGCAGAACACAGACACCTCAAGGGAGCGATTATTCCGCACCACTTCTGCAAAATGTCTAACAGACAACTTACTCTCGTTCTGGTCATCTGGTATGGCTCTAAGCAGCAGTGTGGTTACCATAGACAAGCTCTTTTTGAGGACGGTGCATGATAAAACAAACAAGGAGGAAAAACCGCACAACAGAATAGGAACCAGGGTGTATGGACGTTTTTGGGTAGGCACACATTTTCAACTAGCTCCACAACGTTCCTTTTTTGTTTTTTTGTCGTTGCGTGAATAGCGGCATCTGCTCAAAATTTTCGTTCTACATATCAAGCCTTTCTTTCGCTCAACTATCTGTTCTCGTGTATTTGATCATTGTCACCCTTTCAAGTCATCAATTAGTTGTACTCACCTTCGCAGGTAAACCTAGAACATTGTTTTCTGTGACACCCACGATTGGCCGGCCCCTCTGCAGGAGGCACGGACAACCACCTACTCCTGCTGGACCTGCGTCCCAAGGGCCTTGATGGTGCACGGCTGGAGTCCGTCATGAACGAGTGCAACCTGACTGCCAACAAGAACACCTGCCCCGGCGACAAGTCAGCCCTGGTGCCCGGAGGGATACGCCTCGGTACGAATTCCGATTCAAGCATCTCCCCAGGCCGCCATCTGGCCAATATAAATTCATTAATTATAACAGACTTTGATAGTGATGAAGATTTGGATTTGTTGTAAAATGAGTATATACAATGCAGATACTCTTCCTGCAGAACGTGGATTATGGCTAGTGTCTGCTGTTCTAACCAGATACCACTCATCACGGACACCTCAAATTCGCGTTTCACGATGCGATAAACACGCGGGAATTCGCTAGGATCTCCTGTGTCACGGGAAAGGATACCGCAGGCTGCGGTATCCTTTCCGAGAACTCGCCCCTCACAAGAACGGATACCATAGATCACGGACGCAGCAGATTCAAGTTTCATGGTGCAATAAACACGCGGGAACCCGCCACAAACTTGCCTGTCGAGGAAACCAATATCGCACGCGCAGATCGCGGACAAAAACGCGGGAATCCATTACAAACTCGTATGTTACGGGAACAAATCCCGCAGATCCCGAATGCAGCAGAATCATATTTCACGATGCAATATACACGCTGGACCAACTTGCGTGTAATCGAGATCGTGTGCGCAGATCGCGGACAGAAAACGCAGGAATCCGCTACAAACTTTAGGGAGTTTTCGAGACCGCTTTTCCCCTCCGCTAAGCCCTCTGCAACAAAGAAGCCGCTACTGCGCCTGCGCGCCGATGGCCTTCACTGTAGAGTTCTGGGTATCCTAGCGGGTGGCGGAGAGCATTGCGGGACGGCGAAAACGATCTACGAAAACTCTCTCACAGGAACGGATACCGCAGATCGCGGGCGCAGCAAATTCGCATTTCACAGTGCAGCATACACGTGGGGACAACTCGCATGTTGCGGGAGCTGACATCGTGCGCGCAGATAGCGGGCAAAAACACGGGAGCCCGCTATGAACTCGCTTGCCAGACGTGCCGGTACAGCAAATTGCGCAATAAATGCAAGTCCCGTCGGACATCGCGTGACATCCGACAGGAATCGGGGGTGGGCAATGTTTTGGAATATTTATGGTACAGATATTTAGCCAGATAAGCGGGATGGGCCATCTCGGGGCAGGCGTTTTCTCAGAACTTCACGGTAGTCTGATTGAAATGATTTAAGGGGGACACTACCCACAAAAAAACAATTTCTGCGAAAAAGTGGATTCTGAAGAAATGCCATATTTACATCCACGAGCATCTAGAGAGTATTCCCAGAAAGTTTCATTAGTTTACACTGCATAGTTAATTTTTTATAAATTATTTTTGGTCCACCGCTGCCAAAGAAAAGGTAGGAGTTGGAGCACTTTGAATGCATTTTTCTCCGTACCACTTTTCGGCGTAAATTTCACTTTAGGAAAACTATCGTTTTCCTATTACACAATAGAGAATTCTTCTTAGGGGGTTTTCTGGGATAGAATTTTGTGAGGAACATGCCTGGCTGGTTAGTTTTTCTACTTTAACATTTTTTTATGCTGAAAAAAGCTACATTTGTAAAAAAGCTGAAAACATGAAAGAAAAAAAGTAATTTTCTTATGGAGTTATATTTATAAAAAACAATGCAATATAGCAAAATAACTAGCTGGGTATGTGCTATGGGGATCCCTATGACTATATTACACATAAGAATCGCAAATTTTTATTTTATTTTAAAACAATATTTTTTTTAAGCAAACACACTGACTTTCTCATTGTAACATTTATAACAAGTTTCAGAATTAACATAGGACAATGAAAAATGGCAGGGATGTGCTTGACACCCATTTTTTCTGCAAATTTAATTGAAATCAAGCAAGCGGTACAGAAGTTGACTTTTCTGGGTAGTGTCCCCCTTAAGTTGCAATATAAATCATATTGATTTTTGTCTCCACCATGCTTTCAACTATTTGAAGCATTTTCAAACAGCTGTAAGCAGGGGGTGGTGAATAAAAATCAGTGTGATTTAAATGTTTTGTTGACTGTACCGGTTATTAAAGCTAGTAATAATAAATTAGCTTTAGCAGCTGACGAATGGAAGGTAGGCAATAACCATAATGAGTTCAGCTGGAATTTCTAAAGTTGCATTGTCACAAGATACATGAGAAGTTGATATTCATAAATAATAAAAAGCTTTTCTGATCGAATTAAGAATTGTAGTTTTAGTGCAACCTTCAGAACTTGAGCAAAATTTTCAATTTTTATCTCTAATTAATGTGTTCTAACATTATTTCAGTGTAACATAATTCATTTGCCTTTGATTTTATACCTAAACTTACCACTTACAAATGTTTGTGCTCTTTTCTTCATCAATTAGCTTGGGTTTCTAAAGCGGCTGCTGCTGTATAGCTTGTTAAACGAAAAGGATAACTCTTGTCATAAAATGTTTGCTGCCTTGGCTAGTATATTTAAGCCTACACAACAGCTAGTGCTTGAGTCTTTGATTGAATGAAACTCTCCTATGGAATGAATGCCAACTACTGTATTTTAGTTAGGCAGGTCACCACGTGAACATTAACGAGTATTCACTGTAAAATTAATCAGAATTGAAGTGTATGCTTCTGCTCCAAAAGTTATTTTTGCTGACTTCAAAATAAATTTCTGGCTGCTCCAAGTAGTGTACAAAATGACTCGGTCCAATCACATCACTGATATTTGAAAAGAACTGGTGTATCGAAACTTCTGAACATTGAAAGTGATTTTTTGTTAAGCTGTACTGATGGTCGTCATCACTGTGCACCTTGGTCCATACGAGGCTTGCAAGGCGCCGAGCGTAATGACAGCAGTTTGCAAAATGGATGCCACCACTACCGAGCCAAAGCCGCATAATGTCCGAAATAATGACTGCAGTCAAAGAGTATGCTCATAATGGAATGGTGAACTACTTACAAACTCCTAATATAGTGCACTATATCTGAACGTATGTTATAACAGAATCTGTAATAAACACAGTTAGCTCAATGGCATAGATAACAAGACCAACCCAACTTCACAAATCAGCATACATTATAGCCGAATGTCTGCTGTAGTCAGATTTGTTGTAACAAGGTTATGCTGTACCCTATGTGTGATAAAGAAAGATTGCCTGGCTCAAACATTTCATTAAATGCAATGATGCGACAGCACTTGATGGGGTTTCTAAGGAGCACTACTTTCCATCAGAATGGTGTGCAACGTGACGGCATCACATACGTGACGTCAGTTCATATTATGTCAATTCTTCTAAATTTAGCGGGGAAATTGACATTGCAGTTTCAAGTCGTGGTGTCGGGGACCAACACGAGCGAGCGAAATCCGTGCAGAGTTCTCATATGAAGCTATTGCTGTAAAAGCCTTTTGGCACCTTGGTCACGCATGGACAACGTCCATTGCATGTTTGTGTTCGATTGGAGTCTTCGGGGTCTCTCTGAACTTCCAGCAATCTGTGGGCGGAGCTGGCAGGCCTTTGACCTCGTGAGCTGAAGCAAAAGCATGGGGTTAGACCTTAAAGTGGCAGTGGTTTTCAGGTGGAGGTCTACAGTCTTGTGGGAAGCCAGAAAAGTAACTGTACTTTGGAATTTCTGGGCTGTCTTTTGCTTTGTGTGCTGCTGTGTGTGCCTCCTCACAGTGCAGCCCTGTACTGCAAAGAAACATGGCAACATAATGTGGAGAGAGAGGGGCACGTTGGGGTAACTGGTAATACATATGCACGTAGTTCTGGGTAGAACCCGGAGTAAACCATTTGCCAGCAGCCCACTAATAGCACGGACAAAAAGAAGAGTCTTCAACTGCAGGATAAGGCACTTGGAGAAAGTATGGAATTAGTTGGTGAGGAGGACCTTGCTGCCTACAAATATTTCTGAAACTTGTGAAAGTTGAGACAGATTGTGACAGCCTTACCAGAACTGCTCGTGCTTCAGTTACTCTATAAATATAGACGTAAAGTAATGAGGGAGGAGTTAAATTAATTGTTGTTTTGGATTCTCTCTTTGTTGTGTGCATGGAATTGAAACGAAACTAGGAGCTCCTGCACTGACGTCTAGAAACTTCAAAGAGAAGGATTTCCACCAGGTGATAGACTTCATTGACCGAGCAGTGACAATTGCCCTCGAAGCCAAGCCAAAAGCAGGCAAGTAATTCTTATTGCTTTGAAGAATTGTTAATGTTAGTTTCATACACCTAAGATAATGGTTACAAAAAAGATCAACAGGCCACTCTCAAACGTCTGTGTCTGGGACTGCCCTGCTGATTATGTTCAAGAGCTTGCAGCACTCCTACATCAGGTCACGCTGTATTGCATGCAGCCGTATTACGATCCATCAAAAATAAGGATGTTGCTTCATTTGTACAGTTTTGTTTCAGACATGTCAGGAACTTCTATATTCTGGCAAGCATTACCGTAATGTCCCGAGAGATGCCCCACCCCCAAAAGATAACCCAACCATACTTTTGGCATGATTTGCTATATTTTTTTCAAAAACACCGCACGATAGCCCACTTCTAGTAATTGCAGGGCCCTGGCCAATAGTGACCTTGGCAGAAATAGTGTTACTTAGCCATGGCAGGAGATAAGCGAACATTGCTGACTGAGAAGTACAGTCGTCTTTGGTTCATCGCCCCTCCCTGCGATTACAAGTTTCGCAGGTCACAAATTCTAAAACTAGCATTTTTTTCAACTTTTCTTGATTGCACACCGAAAGTTAGCTCAGCTCACCCTTTAGTTCCATCCGATTTGCTTTAGATTTTAGGTGGGCTATGTCTCAGGATATTACTGTACTCTACAAATCGTATGCTTAGGAAAGGGTACTTATAGAACATACCGAGCTGTGAACACACTAGAGCAGAATGTAGTTCATTTCCCAACATAGCATTGCATTGAAAGTTTTTTTCAGCCATTGACTGCTGTATTGCTGCCAGTGTCAAAGGCAGTTTATAACTGAAACTAGATTTTCTGGGTCCTTCATTAAACCTGAACGGAATGTCCAGTTTCTGGCAAAAATATGGGCATATCATTCAATGATGTAGTTGCAAACAAATAATAAAAGTGTCTTGTTCCCAGATTTGTATGTACAATAACTTAAATACTCTACTCAAGTTACCGTATTTTAAATACTTTTTGAGTAACTTGGTACTATATTACAAATACTTTTGAAGGTGAGTATTTAGTACTCTAACTTATATACTTTTTGCCATGTAACTTGTACTCACTTTGTAAGTTACTCACAAGTTACTGCTCAGTTTGTAGATGCGCCAGTAATCTCTCTTTCCCATATAGACAACACACACGGCGTACGTGCAAAGATGCACGCATTCAGAGGGTGGACATGATGGAGCAGAGATGCAGCAGGGAGGACTGTACTCAAGTTTCTCACCCAATGCGTACCGTAATAACAGCAGACTACACCAGACAGACAAAACATGATCCCTGCGAAGACAAGTTAACCTGAAGCGGTGCAACCAGACAACCGGCAAGCCGGTTTTCTGGTTGCGGCTGTTGCTTATAGGTAGATGGCGGTAGCTGTCTGGAGTTTTGTGTCGACATTTGTTTGTCCACGGACACGATACTGGGGAAACTAGCTCTTAACAGCTCCGCTGTGAAAAGTTCACCACGGAGCCTACAAAATGACGCCCATGAAAAAGTCAAGAAAATTTCATATATACCAGTTCTTCAATATCAATTTGAGATGTTCCCTTATGTCTGTTCCTTCAAATAAAAGTTCTTAATTTTCTTCACCACAGTCTCGGGTGTTAAACGACATGATTAGCTACCACCAGCTCGCCCTGCGCACTCAGTTTTTTCACTAATACGTAACAAGTAATTGTAGCACTAACTGGTTGCATATGCTAAATTAAACTATGATGCCTTTCACAGTTTTGTACAATGAGGAGAAACCAGCTTGAACTGAAAGAAATTAAGTGTTCTGTACAGATTTCAGTTGTGTTTTTCATTCCAGTTAATTAAATTTTTAATGGTCACATTGCAAAACAAGTTTGAAGAAAGCTAAAAAAAAAAAAGACATCAAATGAGCGATGAATACAAGACGCCTTTATTGTTTAACTTGCTTGTCCTAGTCTTTTTCTCAACGCTTTTTCTGAACTTCAAGATAAGCCATCTGGCCCAATTAACCACTTTGCTGCTGTGAAACCAGTTTGTCGTGGGTGTCGTCTTAACTGACTGGGGTTATTCAACTGTCTCTGTGCAGGCAAAACAGTGAAAGACTTCAAGCAGTTCATTGCCAAAGATGAAGAAACCCTGAAAAAAATGGCTGCCCTTCGTAAAGATGTGGAAGCCTTTGCAGTCACCTTTCCCATGCCAGGATTTGATGATCACTAATAGTGACTTTTTATGTGCATTATGTATTTATACATAGAAACAGTCAACTAAGAATGGCACTGATGTTGGTGTTTATTGATAATAAACTATAATACTATGTTTGTTATATTGTGCAATAAAGGCTTGTTCTGCTTTGCCTTGCCTATAGATTTTTTAAGCAAAAAGCACACAGTGCTTTATATATATGCTCGACAGATGTGAAAATATTCGGCCGTTCGAGCATTTCGAAATATATCTAGCAAAACGTGCTCTGCGGTGTTACTTGCTCAGACCTTTCTACTATGTCTCTGTAGCATACTTGCAGAGCAACTTTTGGAATCTTAGTGTACCGTTCAGTTCGACAAGATGAATCGATTGGGTTTTCATTTTTCAAAATCAGTTCACAAACGATGCAGTTAAGGGCATGTGACGAAAAGGTGAAACGTTCAGACTCTCCACCGGGGATGTGTACACATGCACTCTTATTTATTCACTTACTTATTCATTTCATAGTACTGTCAACCCACTTGGGGTCATTACAGAAGAGTGACTGGTATGCATATGCTGCAGGAAGTTTTTCTTTTTGCTTGCTTAGTTGTGTTTTTTATATATGTAATATGCACTGTACTTATTTTGGCATGTTTTACATTCTTTTAATTTGTGCCTCATTGCAGGCAGTTGTTTATGGGCTCAGAAACGAAAAGATGGTGATTATGTCATGTATGCTTGCATGCACCTCCATTCCCCGTTTTCGTCGCGTCGGTTCCATGTCAAGGCCTAAGATGTTTCTGCATTAAAAACAACAATGCAGTCTAACGCATGGAGCTCTTAATTCAGCACTGCAGATATGAGGTCATGGGTGATATTGGCCAGTTTCAGTTATGCAATAAAATCGAGCAGTGGTGGGCTGGTAAAATAGCCAACATCTCAGATCCGTTGGTTCTTCTTCATGTGGTATTCTGTGATCCGAACATAAAAAAGATCTGTGTTCATCTTCAAAGGATTGTTTTAACCCTTTCCCTACCGTGGACTACCGGGGTTCGTCCACTGTTTGTACCGCTCCTCCCGAAGACGAGCTGGGCTCGTCCACGTTGATTCGGGCTCCAATACGCTACCATGGACGAACTGGGCTAGTCCACGTGTTTATAGTTAGCTTTGCCATGGATAGATGGCACTTCAAGGAAACGCCATCTATCCACAGATGTGGTAGGATTTCTCAACCTCCAAGGAGCGAGACGGGAACACAAATGGGAAGAGCTATATAGGGAGTTGGAGGTGGAAGAAATGATGTTTTTTGGAGTGGCAGAAACTTGCCTACGTGATATTGAAGAAGCTCCAACCGATGCAAATTGGTGTTGGGTTGGGCGAAATCGTGTGGAGGGACAGCGTCGAGGTGGGGGAGGTTGCATGGTGTGGCGCAGTATACCAGTATGGTGCAAGGAGCCACGAGACTGCTGGGACCATATTTGGGTAACGGGAGAGATAATCGGGATTCCTGTTGCCGTCTGTATAGTATACGTGTCGGTGGGAGCTGCGCGCAGAGAGGAGAACCAAACTTTAATGAGTTGTGTGGAAACCGACGTCAAGGACTTGGCTGCTACAAAAGACATTCTCATCATGAAGGATTTCAATGGACACCTGCATGAACTGGACGGATGGGAGGACGAAAATGGGCGAGCGATGCTGCGAATGCCCGAAGGTAACGCCCTGGAGATACTAAATCTCGGAGCCTCATGTGAGGGACAATATACATGGAGTACCCGGGAGAGCAAAACATGCATTGATTACGCCTTAGTCTCACAGAATCTGGCCCGTTGCCTGGTTCACGCACACATTGATGAAGCTGGTGAACACAGTATTGGGAGTGACCCTAACCGGATACGGTTAGAATTCTCCAAAGCTACACCAAAAATAATAAGACTAAAGCTCTCTCCGACAGGCCGTTCCCGGCTATCTCCAACGGCAGTGGAGAAGGAGGTGGAGGAGTTTGAAAACAGCACCAAGAGGAAGAGCACTGCTGGATACGCAGAATATGTGGCAGGACAAAATGGCCCAGGCTGATGTAGCCACAATGAGAGACATCAGTTCAAGTGGTCGAGACGCACCCAGAAAGTTATGGCGATATATCGGAACTCTCAATGGAAGAGACCAGTGCTTAGCAATCCTGGACAAAGACACAGGGCTGCCCGCAGAGAGACTTGGGCAATGCCTTACAGACCATCTCGTTGAAATTTTCTCGCCTCCAGGAGAGACATCACTACAAAATTTATGCCCCAAGCAAGGCGCAGACTGTGCACCAGATTGCAATAATGTAACAATTGGTACGGCGTCAGTTATATGCACACTAGCGGATATTAAGAACAACACCGCCCAGAGATTGGATAACATTCCGGCAAGTGTGCTCAAAGCACTGGGCAAGAATTCCAGGGATCAACTCTCAGAAATTTTTAATGATATTGCATCTGGGACAGAGGAGATTCCTCGAGACTGGAGATGCGGTAGGGTCGTCCCGATTCCTAAAAGGATGTGACCGTCAGTACCTTCAACAGTACAGACCCCTGACTGTGACAAGCACGGTGTATAGGGCATTCTCCCACATTATGAAAAAGCGCGTGACCGCATGGGCAGAGGAGGAGGGTGTACTGACAGAAATCCAAGGAGGCTTCCGATGGGGACGCCGATTAGAGGACCATCTTTTTACCTTAACACAATGTATTTAGGTTGCACGGAAACAGGGAAGGAGCCTAATATGTTGTTTCCTTGACATTGCAAAGGCCTATGATAGTGTTCCCCATGCCCATTGTTAGCCTGCAACAGCTTGACCTGCCGCCGGAGTGGACAACACTCATCTCCCGCCTATACCATGGCAACACGGTTATGACCCACCTTGATGATGCTCACTCTGAGGAGGTGCTGGTGACGAGGGGCTTGCGTCAAGGTTGCCCACTTTCTCCCCTATTGTATATGCTATATGTATCCACCCTAGAGAAGCAACTTATACAATCGAGACTGGGCTTTTCGCTAGCACATTTGGAGCATGGGGATCGAGTTGACTGGGTACTACCAGGATTGACGTACGCGGACGATGTGGTACTGACCGCAGGATCAGTGTTTGAACTGCAAAAACTTCTTGACATATGCTCCAAGGGGGCTATGGGACTTGGTTTAAAATTTAACACCAGTAAGTCAGCGGCGGTGGTGTTTTCGGGCTCCCTCCAGACAACTCTCGATAGCCTTCGCATCAAAAGGTGCGATGTACCAGTTCTCAATTTTTACAAGTACTTGTGCATCACGGTGTCAAATGACACGGACTACCTGCAAGGCCATCAAACCCATCTCCGCCATTGAGCCCTACGAGGAGCCAGCATTCTCCGTAAGCGAAGCCTCTGGAGTTGCAACAGGTTCATCGTTTCGCAGGAATGGTAGAAAGCAGTGATGGTACTTGGACTAACATTTGCAAATGCAGTGGTCTGTGTCCCAGGGGATGTCCACGCCAATATGGAGCGTAGGCAGAGAGACGTTGGACACCAGGCACTTGGCTGCCGTGGAGCGGTCGCCAACGAGGCAGTGCAGGGTGACCTGGGCTGGTTCTTTTGAGGCTCGGGAGGCGTCAAGCAAGATTGCGTATGACGGACGCCTTTGGCTTGTGGATAGATGCCGTTGGGCGTAGAGACTGTTTATATACACCAACTTGACAGGGCTGTGGACCCACTGGCAGATGCGCCTCTATCAACTTCAACACAAGTATGGCTTCTTCTCGGAGCCTGTTGATGCGTCGACGGAGACGGAGTGGACATCGGAAGTTAGGAAGAGGGTCCGAGACTACGAGATTCAACAATGGCTCCAAGACGCCCAAACAAAATCGACACTGGGGGTGTACCTCGCCAACAAAAAGACCATCGCCTCGGAAGTCCGGCTGTATGACAACAGCCTGGGTAGCCGCTTCTTGTTCGAGGCACGTGCCGGGGCACTCCGGACGCTGTGTTATAGGCGTCGTTTCGACACCACTGTTGGTGTCGTTGGTGGTGTCGTTTCGACACCACCAACAACGTGTAGGGTGTGTGGGGTAAACAATGAAACGGTGGAGCACATCGTTCTAGACTGCGCGAGACTCGAGCCGTCCCGGTCACAGGACAAAGGCCCTAGACTTCCGAAACCCTTAGCGCTCGCTGAAGCGTTTTGCTTCTATGACAGTGAAATCGGACAATTCACAGCAGTCTGCCCAGCTACGGCGCTGAAAATAGCCTCCAACGGCACAAAAAGGCTTGTTGCAGACACGAAGAGGAGACTGGAGGACTAGTGGCAGAACGTCCACCTTGGGGAGCATTAAGACACCTGCGCTCTCAGGCTTGGGCACAAGCCTTGTTTGAGTCCTCCCGATTCAAAGGGAAATAGCTGCAGCATCATCATCATCATCAAACAACATGGTAACTTTCTGAATTTGGCGGAAAATTGTTCCAACGCAGGCAACGGGATTTAAAAATGGTGGCAACATCTTCTGGTCGCTGCGTTCGTAGTGACGATCTTGCATAAAAATTGGGGCAAAAACGAAGATATTGTGACGTCTCTTCAGATTTGGAAGACGAGGAAATGAATCTTTCATCGGACAGCACGAGCGATGCAGCCGAGTTATTGGATTTAAGCTCAGATGACTTCTATTTCGATGAGAACATCGTGTCGGCATGTCTGCATTGGACTAGAATCAACATAAAAATCCCCCTTCTGCCCCTCCAAGTTTTCCGTTCACTTTGCGTGCAAGGTGATGTGAACTGTCTGCAGTACTACACCCGGCCTGAACGTCCATGTGGAAGGTGATGTGAACTGTCTACGTGTAATGCAGTGAAGCCAAACTTTAGTCCCCTTTTTTTTGCAGTGTGTTCAAAGATCTCTCATAATAAATTTTTGGGCATTTGTTTTTGGCCTTTGTATTGCATATTAAATTTATGGGGCACATAAAAAAATCAATATTTTCAAATTGTTTTTTTTTTTAATTTTTGCGGTAGGCAAAGGGTTAATGTGTTTGGATATTTTAAAGGGTAACTGAACTAAAAAGCACTTTCATAAGTGCCTGGATATGACATGTCAAACTCCCCCCCCCCCCTTTCCCCCCAAAAAAAAAGAAAAAAAAACTTTTAGCACAATATTGTTGTGGGACATACTTTGAGTTAGGAGAGATTCTGAAACTAACTTTTCTTGTGACATGTATCCTATCCAGGCATTTAAAAAATGTTTTGAGGGTTCAGCATCTTTAAAGGAGACTACTTTGAAAGGCAAACTTTTTAAGTTTCACTGGTATGAAGTTTGCAGGGAATGTCCGTAGCTATGAAAAAATGCAATGCGAATTTTTTAATTTAATTTTTAGAAGAGTGTTACAAATGCACATCAAAGAGACATTGCACCCACTGAGAAAAACTCATTTAGAAACGGTAATGTCCAGTTTTTTCAGTGAAGCATACAGAATAACACTTGCATCATGTGGCTGTGTAAAAAATGACAAATTATGCAATTTTAATTAAAAATATTGTGTAAAAAGATTTATTTGTGTGCAAGTATTAGGTTGAAGAAACTACAACTTTTCTTGACAAAAGAGCATAAAGTAAGTTCACATTCACAATCCGTATAAAATTTCAATATGGACACTCCAAAAACCTGCTCCACTCAGCATTTTATTATAAAATGATAGTTTTCCTGAACCAATAATTGATTCCAAGAAGTGAAGCTGAGATAAATGCAATGGAAAGTTCAAAAGGTCCCACTTCAGATGGTGCTAGCATGCCAAAAATAATTTATTCTGGAAAAAATTTATCACTTAGATGAATTAAACTTGACAACATACATTAGGAATTCTGCAAGCTATAAAAACTACTAAAAAAATTAAGTTTGAGGTAGTTGTATTTTTTGCAAAGAAAATCCTATTTTTACATAGTATCTAGCTTACAACTACAGCCATGTGTTTAGTGTGGGGAGCCAATTTTTAGGCAACTCGATGACCATGAAAAGAAACAGCAGAGTTTAAAATGTTCAGCTGTGAGACTCAAGTTCACAGTTGAATGCACTCTTTGAACAAGCTGTGTTTAGCACTTGGCTCCATTAGTGGGGAAAACTTATGTAGGGAAAATGTTCAATGCAAGCAAACTACATTACAAAATTGATTAAAAAAGCATTTTAGTGTACCCACCCAATTAGTTTATTCTACCTTGCACAGGTAACAAATGTGCATCCAACAAAAATAAAAGCACCCCCCCCCCTTTTTTTTTTTAGAGCGCAGCTTTTGGCGTTTGTTTTGCCCTGAGCGGCATCACCGTCACCGCGCAATGCATTATGGGACGCGTGACGCCACTGGTGACGATGACAATGACGTCACTGATGTCATCAGTGACGATGACGCAATCAGTGATGTCACTGATGACGTCATCAGTGACGATGACCTCATCGTCATTGTCACGTGACTTCACGGGGTCACGTGACCCCGTGAAGTCACGTGAACCTCGTGAAGCGACGGCGACGCCGCTCATAGGGAGGAATAGCAGACAGGATGAGGGAGGAGGGGTATACCTTGCCCTCAGTACCCTTCCCTCCTTTTCCTCAAGAGCTGCACCCTAATTCAGCGTTACAGGGAGTTGTAAATGGCTTTAATCTTTTTCCAAGAACTTAAGAATTGGCTATAAGGGTAGAAACTGAGGGAGAGAAGAGACGAGCACATGTGGACGTTAGGACACCAAGCTCTGGTTGGAACAATTGGCAGGCAGATGCAAAGCTTCTTTGTCTGTATTCACAGTTAGAAAGCGTTCAAACGTCGGCGTTTGCTTTCAAACAGTGAGTAGGGTCAAAGGTAAGTAGTTTTGTGTCCACCCGCTATTCATTCCAACCAGAGCTCGATGTACTTTCATCTCCTCTTCCTCAGTTTCTAATTGTGTAGAACATAAATTGCTAATGAATTTTACAAGTGAATGCCCAAAAATTTGCCAAACTCCTCTCATAATTTGGGTGAGGCTTGTCTGGTATTTTACAGCAAATATTTTTAGAGCTTGAAAATAGAGCAATTACTATATTTTGGCCAAGTTTGGGTCTCCTCTTCTGGCCTTGAGACGTAAACAAAAAATAAGAGACATTTTTAGAACTGTTTTTATTGGGCCGCCGAAGACATGACCGACCGCAGTTCCTTTCCCATCTCATGATAAAATGGCTGGTGTTTAAAAGCTTTCTATTTAAATAGCTCGCTCTTATTTACAGTAATCAATGAGGTGTGTTGACGTGTCATTCCCAACCTTCCCTCCCCGTTGAGATTCATTTCTTCACCTTGCTTGTCTTCCCGAAATAGGCATCCGCCATGAGCCCTGAAACGAAAGTGTATGCAAGAAATTGAAGTGCAACTTGCTCTACAAAAATGTGGTTAAAAATCATTTCAACAAACCGGTAGTGGACATGCATATAAGCATGCCCAAAATGTAGCATTATAACAATATTTTACAGGTATCTTCTCTCACGCTTTAACCCTTTGCGGTCGGATAGTCTGACCACCTTCACGATTGTTCCGGTCAGATATTATTTTGTGCGCATGAGCCGGGAGAAAGAAAAATTACTCCTGCATAGGGGTGACAAGAAATATTTATTTTCCGTGGTCTCTAGCAATACTTTGACAGCATGTGATATTTTTTGACGCATTCTCCAGTGTGGAGACCAGGGTTCTTAGTGCAAGTCTTGCAGAAGGAAACTGTTTCTCTCCTGCTACCTTTGGTCTTTCGATCGCTGCATACTGCACAGTCCTTACCGGCACATTCTTGTAGCTTGTATATGAAGTGCTGCCTCCCATCCAATCTCTACTCAGTGTCGGATTGTGATGTTCTTCCTCTCTTCTTGGGTCGCACCCGCAAGTCCCCGACTAGCTGTTCGATCAGCTTACGGCGATACTGGGGGTGCCTTTTCCCCTTCAGTCCTCGAGTAGCCTGCCGCATCTGCATTAGCAGGAAGCTATTGACGATGGCAACCTCAAGGATCCAGAAGAAGAGCTTCCTCCACCGCTTGAGCGACTTGCAGGAGAAGGCGTAACACGCACAGTAGTGGTCGGCTTGATCAACAGCCCACATTTCCATATAGTCAAAAATTATTACAGTACAACCTCATTGATGCGTTTCACAAGAAACACAAGAAAAAACTTATGATCCGAACTTGACATTTCTAGGCAGCAGGGAAAAAAAAACAATTTGTGAGTGCAGTTGACCAACATTAATACTGGTCCCTCACTTCCCAAAAACATCCGTCAGCTTCTGCTGGTACAAACAGTGACCTTTTCGCAGGCAGAGTTCCTTCTGCAGCGTCTGCAGGCCTCCCTCGGCTGCAGGGTTGTCTTTTGTGTCAAAGCAGCTCCGCAGCACATCCAGTGCAGCGACCGCCTGAGTGAAACTGGCTTTTGGAGGCGTTTCTGGCTCATCCTCATCGTCGTCGTGCTCGTCTCTCGAAGCTTGGCCCTGTCGCAACCCCGCCACGATGTCAGGAACGGCTTGGGGGTCGCACGTTGGGACGTCATCATCCACAGCGCGAAATCGCTGAACGCCAGCTCTGCACCGGCGGACCGGAGCTCCTTGTTCATGTCGTCGTCGTCGTCAGTCATGCAAGGGTCAGGGTCACTGCTCACGCAGAGCTCGGGCTCCTCCACTTTTTGCGAACGCCGAAAGCCGCACTTTCTGAAACAATTCTTAACTGTTTTGCTGGTCACGCTCTCCCACAATGTGCTCAGATAATGCATAGCATCAAGCAACGTGAGGTTGCCAAGCTCTCCTCTTCAGGAAACGCGAGCCAAGAAGCGTTGCACTTCCTGTAGAGGTGCTTCACGTTCTTGATGATGCTGGCATCCAGAGGCTGCAAGTGACTCGTCGCATTCGCTGGCAGGAAGACGACTCTGAGGTTGCGCAGGAACGACGTGTTTTTCGGATAAGGCGAAAAGTTATCCAAAAAAAAAGTGGTTTTCAGTCTTGCTCTTTAGTCGCCCGTCGAGGTACAGCAAAAACACTTTGAAGAGGCTGCAGGTCATCAAAGCCTTCATGTTTTGCTTGTACACACAAGGAAGCAGAGCAAGGTTTTTCTGGCATGTCGGGTTCTTCTATTTCTTGATTATCATGTCCGTGCCATCTTTATTGCAGCACAGCAGCACGGTTACCTGTTCCTTGCTGACCTTCCTGCAAAGGCACGACTCCCCCTTCAAACTCGGGGACTTCGGGAAGTCAGGAAGTCCAAGTTCATCGGTGTTGTAGACGTAGCGTGGTGCGTAGACATTCACAATGCTTGGAAGCAATGCAACCCAGTTCTCAATATCCGCCGGATTCATGCTGGCTGCTTCACCATTCACTTGGAGGTACGAGATGCCATGGCAAACCCGAGATCGGGCCATCCAGCCGTTCGATGCAGTGAAACCTTCGATGTCCATGATGTCTGCAGAATGCTGCCAACAAATTTCACGACAGACGCCCGTGCTTGCTTAAACCGCTTAAGCAGTGCATCCTCTAGCTCTCCGTGCTTTGCTCCGCAGTCTTGCTTCGTTGCTGCACTGAAGGCCACAGCGTTTTCTTCTACTTCCTTTCGTTTCGACATGATCGACCGTGTTGACCGTCAACACAGGCAGTCCGAGGTCCTTGCCAACGTCAATTCGCTTCCGTTTAACTTAAGGTCCCGGTCGACAACTGCCAGGATGTTCAACTTTTCCCTCAAAGACTAAGATTTCCGCTTGCGCGACGCTATCGCCGGTTCTTGGGGATGGCGGTCTGCGGTCTGCGCACCGCAGACCACAGTACGGGAACATTGGTAACTTCAGCGAATGATGTTTTAGTGAACAATGTTTTAGCGAATATGCTTGTTTCGCTTATTTTTTCTTTACCAAAGCCGGAAATGCTTGCCTGGCTTTTCCTTTTTTACTGCGGCAGAAAACAACGACACGGAAATGACTATTTTGGTTTTAGTAAAAGAATGTAGCAATTTATTACGAACCACCACAGCGTGATACTCTCCAAATATGCATAGCTGAGCGGAAGCTGCGCGTTGGCAGATAGCTAGCGACGGGTCAAAAAGGCCACTCGTGTCACCCGTGATCACTACGACATGGTAACCTGTCGCCAGAAAAATCCCGAAGAGGCGTTGCGCGGTACCACCGCTATCACTGCAATCAATGTAACTTCGTTGGCTTCGTTGATTCGTGTTTCTGTGATCCGAACAGAAGTTCACTTGCAATAACGACGAATGGCGACGAAGCACGACACAGTTCACAGCCAGAATGTAATATCATGCGTATCACGCAGTACAGTTGTCACAGTTAGGAAATCTTATCAGCATCAGCGGTATCAGAACATCCCAGGTCACGAAAAATTCACCTGGAATCATGTGAGTGGCGAAGGAAAATAAATTGTTTGCCCACTGATCTCTATGACAATTGCTGGGTCGCGCCTATCCGCTCGGTTGCTGCAGGGCGAGTGCAGAGCCGTATATTGGGAGAGTTTGGCCAGTGGGTGTGGCAACGAAGGCGCCGGAGAGGAGAAAAGTGAAGGAAAGGAAGGAGAGCGCCGAAGGAGCGAGAGAGAAAGAAGGGAGCAAAGAGGAGACGATTGCCCAATTGACGCAATTCTGTCGGCGCGGAGCACTGCTGAGGCTACGCATCGCCTGCAACAGGCTTATTTCTTTTTCGTCTGAGTCGAAGTTTGCGTTCAAACGCGGAGAAACTTAATTCGTTAGCTTTTTAAGCAACCGGGGAACAACACTATATCATTTTCTTGCCAGAGTCTGCCAAATAAAGGGAAATGACTGAAATTTGGATGTCGATCCCATGCATTCCGCCGGGCGAATGAGTGAAAATGGCGACCCTCTCCACTGCTGGGAGCAGCCGAGAGTTCACGCGCATGTGCTCACGCCTCTCGCTTTGCGCCACAAGCCGACTGGCTCACTCAGGAAGGGGGCGTTACGGCGGCGAGATCATAGACTGGCCAAACTCTCCTCATATACGGCTCTGGGTGAGTGAAGCCACCGGACAACCATCTTGCTCGTAGACAAATTACGCTTTTGCTAGCATTGCAGAGGCTGGCGGCAGCGTGCTGAAGACACGTTTTCTACTTGTTCATCGTCATTCGTCAAAGAAGTCTTAAGACACTGTGTAAGCGTTAAGAGCACATGGAAAATTTTACGAAAGCGCAGTGCCGCAGGGAAGAGGCACAACTCGTCGAAAGCAAATTTCGCCGGTCTTGCGGTGTGATTCAGGTCCAGCTGAGACGGAAAATCTCTTGCACCAGCTGTGCTATGAACGATGATGAACGATGACCCGCTATCTGTAATCAGAACTTCGGGAGCGCCGTGCCGGAGGACGATGGACTCGATGAAAAACTTGGCGACTTCCACAGCAGTCCCTGAAGGAAGGGCTTTTGTCTCAAGGTATCGTGTTAGATAATCAGTGGCTACGATTATCCAACAGTTTCCCAGGGTCGATTGCGGAAAAGGACCAAGTACTAGATCCATTCCGATCTGTTGGAACGGTGTGGTTCGCGGAGGAATTGGCTGCAGGAGACCTGCCGGCTTTGTCGGCGGTTTCGGGCATCGCTGGCACTCGTGGCATGATTTGGTGTAGAGGTGGATGGTTTTGGAGAGCTTGGGCCAGTAATACTTTTCACGAATTCGGACCAGTATTCGGCTGTAACCAAGGTGTCCAGACGTCGAGTCATTGTGACATGCTTAAAAAAATATCCTCTCGAAGGTCGGTTGGGATTACCAGCAGCCACGGCAGATTGTCGTCCCTGAACTTCTCTTTGTAGAGTACTCCTTGTCGAATGGAGAAGGTCGGCAGGGCTCATGAGAAAACACGTGGAATGATACTCACGCGCCATTCCAAATGCTCTATTAATGTGCGCAGGTTAGGATCGGCTCGTTGGAATGCTGCTATGTCGCTGACATTTACTGCGCCCAGAAAACAGTCATGGTCGTCGATGCAGGCAGGTACGGCTTTGACAGACGCCCTTGACAGACAGTCTGCATCACTGTGCTTTTGGCCGGACTTGTGCACCACAGTCACGTTGAACTCTTGTAGTCGGAGACTCCATCGAGCAAGGCGTCCTGAAGGGTCCTTGAGGTCCGCAAACCAGCAGAGCGAGTGGTGGTCAGTGACTGCGCAGAACGGGCTCCCGTACAAGTGTGGGTAAAGTTCCTAGGCCACGTGGTTAGTAACGAAGGCATTCGCCCAGACGACCGCAAGACATTCTTTTTCAGTCGTGAAGTAACTTCTCTCTGCCTTGAACAGCGTCCGACTTGCGTAGGCGATGACTCGCTCGGTGCCTTCTTGCACTTAAACCAGTACAGCTCCAAGTCCTGCGTTACTAGCGTCCACTTGAATCTCGGTCTCCGCATCCTGATCAAAGTGTCCAAAAACAGGAGGAGTCTTCGCTTCAGCTCGTTGAATGCCTGCTGCTGCTCCTCAGCCATTTTAACTTTTCGGCGTCCTTCCTGAGGTTTGTGAACGGTGCGGAAATCCTTGCAAAATCTTGAACGAAGCGTCAATAATAGGCACAAGGTCCAAGGAATCTGCAAGGCCTTCTTTCTCTGTCGGCACTGGAAATTCCGTGACGGCGCGAGTCTTCGCGGCGTCTGGGCGAACGCCTTCGTCACTAACCACGTGGCCTAGGAACTTTAGTTCATCATAGGCGAACCGACACTTTGACGGCCTGAGGGTGAGTCCGACGGTCTGTATGGCTTGGAAAACAGCTCGGAGTCGTCGCAAATGCTCGTCGAAGTCGCTTGAAATCACTATTACGTTGTCAAGGTAGACGAGACAGCTCTGCCACTTCAGTCCTGCTAGTACGATGTCCATGACATGCTGGAAAGTTGCTGGCGCCGTACATAGTCCAGTAGGCATCCCCTTGAACTCGTAAAGTCTATCCGGCGTGACGAAGGCTGTCTTCTCTCGGTCCTGTTCGTTGACTTCAATCTGTCAGTAGCTGCTCTTTAACCCTTTAACCACCCGGCCCGAGCTGTACTCGTCATGGAAGGTTGTGCCAATATCGCCGATGACGAGTCACACTCGTCCAGCCAAAATGATGGTTTGCTTTCACTGCCAAACACAAGACAGGTTCGTCCATCGGCTTTAGTTTCAATTTTCAACACTGGAGGGCAGGAGAGGTCGTGCAAATATAGCGTGTTTTGGCCTTTGGCACGTATCTAGCCTTGCAACAGTGATCAGAAACGGCAGCACGCTTGACTCTTGAGTGATGCCGGTGACGGCCCTCGGAAAAGGGCTCTCTCTTGCGGCAGTTTGAACAGTAGCGACGATGAAGACATTGAATTTGTCTCTGAAAGTGAGTCGGACATGGATTTTTGAATACGAAACGGACTTAGACGACGACTCGCTGGGTAGTGTTCGAGTGTGGCAACGCGTAAACACTGAAAACCCGCCACCCGCGCCTCCGAAGTTTCCGTTTTGTGCAGTGCCTGGGATTCTGCGGCAACCCACTGACGAAAGAAACATTCTCGGCTGGTTCGAGGTTTTTTTTTATTGGGACCTTGTCGACCTCATTGTGACAGAGACAAACCGCTATGCAATCCCGCATTTCGCAGCGCAAGGTTCTTCATGAAAACCGGTGGACCGCGAAGAGATAACGGTGTTTCTTGCGCTAATAATTTTGCAAGGAATCGTTGGCAAACCGCAAGTTGAGATGTATTTGTTAGCGCTGGTATGGAGAAACGTCTAGGCACTTGATATTTTGTTACGGTGCGTATGTTCAAATAAATACTGCGCATTTCAGCCCGTGTTATTCTATTACTCTTACATGCACAGAGGGAAAGCTTTTATAAAAATCAACTTTTTCTTTTATAAGTTTTGTGTTAATACCAATCAGAAACCAATCAAGTAATGTATATGCAAAATCAGAACGACATAAGAAAGAAAAAATATGTGCAAATAAAAAAATTTGGGAAAGTTTGTACATTGTTTTTGAAAAATAACTTGGTGGTTAAAGGGTTAAGTCCATTGATCAAGAACATCGCAGCCGGTCTAGCATGTCGTTGATGCAGGGGAGTGAATAGACGCATTTCTTTGTCACCGCATTCAGCTGCCGGTAGTTCACGCAGAACCTAAGCGTTTTGTCCTTCTTCTTAACCAGTACAAATGGAGAGGCCCACAGACTGCTTGAAGGGTGTATTATGTCATCATTCAGCAAGTCTTGAACTTGCTCGTGTATTACGTACCTCTCTTTCGCTTACGGAGGCTCTGTATGGCAATTGATGCACAGGGAGCGCGTCGTCTTGGTAACTATGCAGTGCTTTGCAACGGCGGTTTGGTACAACTCTGACGATGTTGCAAAGCAGTTGCTGTATTCGGCGAGGAGGTTAATCAACTGCCGCCGTTTCAGGCCCGGAAGCTTGGGGATAATGTCGAGCTGTGCAGGCGACGTACTGTCTTGCTGAGGTGACAAGGACTCTTCAGTAATTGCAGCGATTTTGGCGTAGTTCAGGAGTTCCTCGACGTGGTCCACAGCGACACCTTTCGTGAAATGTTGCGTTTTTTGTCGGAAGTTCGTCACGAGGACCACAGTGCGCCAATCCTGAAGTTCAGTTACTCCTCTTGCGATGCCTATTCCCCTTCCCAGGAGCAATTGAATGTTGCCTTCCAGAACAACTCCGCCGCAGGTAGCTAATCTGTTACGACGGTTGCAACAACACTTGTATGCGGCGGAAGGTTCACGTGGTCGGCAGCTACTCGGACGGCGACTGACGTTGTTTGGAGTTTCTCTGAAGGCGGAACAGGTGTCCACAACGTCAATCTGTTCTCTCCAAGATCAATAACGGCGCCGTATTGACACAGAAAGTCCATGCTGAGAATGACGTCTCTGGCAGTCTTGTAGAACGATGAATTTCAAAGGCCACGTCTCGCCGTGAATTTCGACGCGAGCAGTGTACCTTACAACAAGCATGATGAATTGTCTTCCAGCAGTTCGTATCTGTGGCCCATCCCATGGTGTCGTTACTTTTCGAAGGCGGCGAGAGTCTCCCACTCAAAACTGAGTAGTCTGCTCCGGTGTCCACGACTGCTGATGCGTCGTGGCCGTCAATAACAACGTTTAGGTTGTCTGGCACCGTTGCAGAAGCATCGCTGTGATACGTGGCGTCGGGAGAGTGAGAGCGCTCCGGCGTTCTTGGAGGCTCTTGACTTCGGTCGTCTTTGGCAACGCCCCTCCAAGCGTTGCCGCCGTTAGTTTTCCCGGCGACGCAGGGGAGACAGGCTCTCTCGGCAGGGTTCTGGCACTGGAGACACTGAACATCTGGGCGATGGTGAGTGGGATTCACGGCAGAGAGGCAGTGCTGAGGATGGCGAACATAGGCACTTCTCGATGTCGTGAGGGCGTTCGCCATACCTTCAGCAAGAGTCGTTCAAGTAGAACTGACGCAGGCCAAGTGGGCGGTAGGGGCATTCAAGATAGATGTGGTTGCCTTCCCCGCAGTGGTAGCAGAGTGGGCGTCGATCGGCCGTTCGCCACAGGACGGTCTCTCTTGACGCAGCTTGCTCTCGGCAAATGTAGCCCGATCTTCCTGGCGACGGGGATACTGCAGCGCGGGAGGTTCACGTCGGGGGGCTGCCATGTACGGCCGCAGGGCTGGTTGTGTTCGTCGAACCATTGCGGCATAACTAAGAGCAAGCTCCTCCGGTGCTGATACGGTGACAGGAGCCTCAGGCTGGAAGGCTCGGTGAACCTCTTCTCGCACGACTTCAATGAGTGCGAGAGGACGGGTGATCAGCAGCGGGTAGCATCTTGAGAAGCTCTTCCCGGACGATGTCGCGGACGGTTTCCCGAAGGCTGTCAACACCTGCAGTGTTTAGGTCCAGTTGGGAAGGTGCGACGGTTGGAGGAGCAGACATGTTGGCGAGTCGATGGTAATGGCTTGCTCAGGCCGACAGCGTGCGCTTGATGTTGGTGACTTCAGGCGCAATACCGTCGACGGTTATCGGGGGATTGCGGACGAGGCCTCCGAAAGTTTCACCCTTCACGCCACGCATGAGGACGCGAAGTTTCTGCTGCCTCTGGATCGGCTCGGGTGCTTAGGCGCATGGTATCTTCAACAAATGCTGGTCACACTTTCGTTGGGGCCCTGCAGCTTTGTTTGGAGTACGTCCTCCGCTCGCTGCTGGCGGTGGTGGTTGATGAACGTCCCCTTCAATTCGGCGGCGCAGGTCTCCCATGAAGTGAAGGAGGCTTTGTGGTATTCACACCAGTGCCTCGCAGTGCCTTCAAGCGAGAAGTAGAGGTTGTGGAGGCACTGTTCAGTCATCCATCCGATGTGGCGGGCTATACATTCATAGTGTTGCAGCCAATCCTCAATGGCCTCATGAACCTGACCGTAGAAAGGCGTCGGAGTCCGGGGTGCGACGGGCAGGTATACAACAGTGGCGTCGGCTGGGGTCTGCAACAACTGGTTGTCCATCGTCAGCCTCGTTGGCTGCTTGTTCTTGGGTGGCAAAAGTCCGAATTCGGGGGTAGACCTTGGGTGCGTCGGCTTCCTCGGGTCTCGGTAGTTTCTGCGGATGGTCCTCTTGAGCAGGGGATTGGGCTTGCACTGCGAGGCCTCGGAGGGGTACACTTCATGGGCTGCGTTACCCCGCACCTCCACCAAAAATGTCACGAATGACAATTGATGAGGCGATGAAAACTGAAGCAAACTACCGTAAACGTTTAATGGGGCGAACTTGTGTCTAAAACAAAATAGAAAAAGGCTAGTGTCGCAGGCGTCGATGGAGGCAAAACAGCGGAATCAAACGCTGAGGCGAGACTGACTCTGGCTCGCCACACGGAGCCCCCTATGTACATGCGTGGGCTTCTTAAAAAAATCGGCGTAGAAGGTTCGGCGCATAGAACATTCTAACTTCGAATAAGCAACAGGGTTCTCGAATTTACCAGAACTCAACATTCGCAGAAATAACAAAAGGAGCATCTGCTCCAAGGCATCGAACCTCAAGCCCTTTGAATAGGAGCCAAGGAGGATAACCATTCATCCATGAGCGCACTTGGTCGGAGACAGGCATGGCAATATAACAGACCACCTATCGAAACAGCTGGAGAAAAGTTGCAGTCACATTCTGTTCTTGCTTTGAACGAGAGCACAGACATCAAGAATGCTGCTCAACTGCTTGTCTTTATCCGTGGTGTCAATATGAAAACTTTGAAGTAACTCGGGAATTGGAAGAGCTCTGCTCGATGCACGGATTGACTACTGAAAAAGAGATAAGCAAGTATATCAAGGACGACGTAGAGAAGCTCAAGCTACTGTGGGAAACGCTCACAGGTGATTGCACCGATGGAGCCCTTGCAATAATTGGAAAAAGATACAACCGTTTCTTTACTACAAGCGTATAGTGGCACAGAATTGAAACAATATTACCGCATACTACACCACGAGGTGCTTTGTGCCAGAGTGATAAAGATCGAACATGTAGTGAGAGTCGTGGCTTCGGTCGTCAAATTTATACGTGATTGGGGATCAAAGTGCAGGAAGTTTCAAGAGTACCTGAAAGAAATTAAGAACAAGCACGTGAACATTCCGTGCCACACTGAAGTTCACTGGCTAAGCTTTGGGAATGTTCCAAGTCACGTTACATCGTGCTCAAGGACGAAATCGTCGCTTTCTTGGGCAAAGGGAAACAAATACCGGAGCTGGAAGATGAGCAGTGGTCGTGTGAATTTGCATTCCTCATTATACCTCGAATCACCCGAATGCACTCGTCGCAGCTCTTTGAGGAAAGGACAATCTAATTTCGGACATGATGAGCACGATCTTTGCACTCCAAGAAAAGTTGCACCTGTTCACATCGCAGCTTGAAAGTGAAAATTCAGCATGCTTTCCAACCTGTCGGAAACTCTTTTCCATCGGTTAAAACCAGAAGTCGCTATTAGCAACGTACGCGCCACATGTCAAGAACCTTCTCTCGAACTTCCGGCAATGATTCGAGGCGTTTGAACACGAGAAAGCAAAGACCTGTTCCACGATCCTCTTTTCTACGTCCCTGGAGGACTCCAAACCCACGGTGCAACTGCAGCCCACCGACCTCCAGTGTTCGCCAGCACTGAAGAGTATGCACCCCAAACCTCAGCTGTTAGAGTTCTAACGAAAACCTTGACAAAACAAGTATGCAAACCCGGTGGACCACGCCTTGGAACTGGCGTCACGTTTTGGGAGCACATACGTTTGAAAACAAACCTCCTCGCTGATGGTTCAACGAGAACTGCCTTCGATCTGCCACGATGGACGTGACGTCGCAAAACGTGCTAAAGACGGCAACCAGTTCAACGACGCCTGTCTGCAGTCAAAATGTGCAACACGTCTCGCTAGGTGCGGCCCGCACAGTTTTGGCCCGCCTCATTGTTAAACAAAACCTCACTCTACGACGCCAATAGTTTTTTTTCTAGTGAAGGAATGCACTTACCTGCAAAGACTAACACGACTCCGACCCACTGCCTGGCAATCAGAGGATTGTTGAAGATGATGACGGAGCCAAGAACAGTGAAGAACTTTCGCGTTGTTGTAACGACCGAGCAAGGAAGTGGGCCATACTCGCTCACCGTTCGAAAAATCAATGTCTGGAAAGAAGCATCATACCCAACTTGTGAGCCTCACTTAGCATAGTCATTCAGGGATTTAGTAAAACCAAACTCGCAAAATGTTAGCTTGGATTCCAGCCCAATCTCTCATGAATTCAAAATTGAGTTAAACACACATAGCACATAGAGGGTTTTAAATAGTTTCGAATAACACGCTATTTGATATTCACTTCAAGATGAACTCTAATATTTATGCCTTTCGAAGTGTTGGTAGGCAAAGTTACGGGCCTGGCAAGCTATTTAGCCCTGATGAGCACGCTTCTTGCCATGCACCAGTGCACTGCAGAGAAGCAATACTTGTGGAGCTGACATTGCGATCTGGCAATTTTCGCTTTGCCGCAGAGCAGCCACATGCCTAAAGGCACGCGCCTCGTGTATTTAAAAAGAACCTGGAACTTTTTCTTCATGTCTACCTTGCAGTAAAACTTTCAAAAACGAAATTATGTCTACCATGCAAAGACGATTCAGCAGCATTGGCCTGGCAAGCTACATAGATCATCGGTCATGCTTGTTTGTTGTTGTTTCTTCTTTTTTAAACTTCGAGATTGAAGAATATTTGGGTGTAGCAAGGAGATTCGTAAATTCCCCAAATAGACCAATCTCTCAGCCAGTTTCATTACGCCACCGCTGCTGCCATGCATCGTTAGACCTGTAGTCCTTCTGCACGAGGCAGCACCAACTGTCTCGGGCACTGGCACCTGACTCCTACGAACTACAGTTATGGCGGCGTCACGCACGCGTTTAACCCTTAGTGAGATTGGTCTATTAGGTACACTTAAGTATCATTCTAGCTTTAATTTTATGTACAATGTGTCATTTACTTGCCATCCCTATGTAGGCTTTAGACTCTGTGAGGCCACAGTCAATAAATAGTATCATTAAAATTAATCTGTGACAGTCAATCTCACCTGTCCCAACGCTCCAGTCAAGGCAAAGAGAAGTATATCTAGGAAGAGGCTAGGATATCTTTGTAGAAATGCTACGAAGGCCCACACTTCCTGTGTGAAGAGTTGACCTGAAACGAATCATTTACATTGTGCAGCATTAACATACTTGGAGAAGCTATGAATTAATAAATTTGTTTTGACTGTGTATAAGAACATCCGTCTTTTGACGGTGCACAGGTACGAATTAGAGTAAGTACAGGTTGTATTCACTGAAGCCATTGTGAGCTGATAGTGTATTCTCTAAAGCCATTATTGCAAACTGATTGGGGGCTGGCACCTCATTCCAACAAACCAAATCTTCTTGGTCTAATCATTAACTGATGTTCTAGCATTTGTGTTCTGACAGGTGCACAGCTCAATACAAATTAATAGGAGAAGGTAGATATTCAATGAGGCAAGGCTAACAAATTGCCATGCCTAGTAAAGCAAGGCCATTTCAAAAGCAGGTCCATACAATTGCCAAAAGCAGAAATGGGTCTCACCAAAAACAAGGTAGACAGTGGACCAAAGGTTCATCATTAGCATCATGTGACCAGACTTTGTCTGGTATTCCGATTTCATCCGCTCTTGGACTGCCCCTGTTATGCCATCAAGGCCAAGCGAGAGGAGCTGCAGAAAAGACAGTTGTCTTGGTTTATTTGTATCCTAACCAAAATGTGGCTAGGCAAAGAAGTTCCATATGATGGTGTAACTTCAGCCTGTTTAAGATGTATGCAGCATTGTCCCAAGCCTTCCAGAGAGCATCACACTTCCTCAGCCCAGGCTTGGGCCAGATTGGTGCGAGCTAGAGCCAACTTGGCTCAAGCCTGGCCCAAGCTTGTGCCAAACAGGCCCAATTATGAGCCAGAGTGTGGTGCTAGGGGTATGCTGTTTTGGTTGCTGGTATTTAGAAATACTGAACTATGCTTCGAAATAGGTGGAATGCATGTGTCAAGGTATTCTACCTTGTAGAACCACATTCCAAACATAACCCACAACCAAAGTAATTCTTGTAGTATCAAAAAATTGATTTGAAGCTACAACCACTAGAAAAGGTTTATGCTTTTCTGATATGGACAGCATCGTCTCAGCGTTTATGACATCCTCCATGCTCACAATCCTAATGTCCTGGCAATGTAGTATCTACTGTTGCCATACTTTTCTCTACTAAATCACACGCAATGAAATTCTTCCAGCCAATTTCCACAGCACGGTTTTCCACAACACTCAAGCTAAAGACAAGGTAAGGATGGATAGAGGGTAATTAAAGCTTTCTTTAGAGGCTACTGGGACAACTGGCAAACATGCTAAATTTCATAAAACATGCTCGACAATTGTTTTCAAAGGTGCATTCTTGTAGTCTATAGGAATGTGACAAGCCCAGAAATCAAGTGACCATACTACCATATGAAGCAGTTGACTGTTTAAATCTTTTTCATGTTTACACACACAATGTGGCTCTCGCCTCCCAAGCGACTTCGAGTCGCTCCGTTTTGGCAGGCATTCTGAGCTTGCTTAGGTCACACTGTTGCAGGAACATTAAGATATAAACAATTACGTTCGAGATTAAGCAGGGTCCTTATGCTATGCTATTCAACATAACAGGTGATCATTCACGTAGGAGTAGTATTAAAACATCTTCAACAAATCTCTCGCTGACTGATCCTTTGGCTAAGCACCTGAAGAATTAATAATGGAATATATAGTGGGAGTCGCAAGGACTGGTGCCATATGAGACATTGTTTGTCTTCCCATTTAACCGGAAGTTTGTGGAAATGCCAAATGCTACAGTGCCACCTTGTAGCATTTTTATGAATAGGGTCTATTTGCGACTTCTGCGAAATCGATGGCACCTAGCAGCTAGGAGAGATAACTGCAAGGACAGGTTTGCCAGGCAGCCTTCTCGAGCAAATAGTATTGTCACCGTGCCTGGCGGTCTAAAGACGAAGCCGTGAAAGTAGTTTAAAAAATGTTATGAAAATTGCCAATAGGAATAGCATCTAAAGCTACAAGGAACCCAGGTAGCCCTCTGCTCGAGCAACCGAAGGTGGAGCCCGCATACATACCAGCAGCAGCTCCCCGGTGCCCGTGATGCTCTGCGTGGTCTGGGAAGCCTTCTTGTCCTTGTAGATGAAAAGGCCCACCCCCAGGACCACAACCAATATGGAGAGGTATTTGGACAGACTGTAGCGCTTGCCCCCAATCAGCACCCCGAGCACCATCACAGGGATGGGCTTGCATGACTTCCCCACCACCTGAAGGAAATCCATACCCAGCATAGCTTAATTTTCCACTGCAGTGGCCTCCTCGGTGTCTTGCTCAATGAAGCTGCTCCCTCAATGTTCTAGGCTTATGCAAATAAAGAAGCAGCCAAATCTAGGCCCTAAACAACTTCTAAATTTTACTGCCTTAAGAAAGTATGGCTCCCTCCATTCCAGTCTGCTGTCTGGCAATAGGGGGTATTCACTGGGCGCCATATTTGAGGTAACTGCTCACAGCGCATGCCCGGGAAGAGTTTCCCGTCAGCTCTCGGGCAACCGGAAGAGAAGAGGGGAAGGCGAAATCCTCTTATCACCGGGACTCTCCTTTGTAGGTTCCAGGCTTCTTCAAACGTCTCTATTCTCCCCCTAGAAGATTATAGAAGATTAACTTGCCACTCCAACTTCATACAAAAGCATCTTTCCCCTCTCTCTCTTCACCTGTGGTCAGAAAGCAGCAGCGAGCTCACCTATGACGCCCAGTGAATACTCCCTATAGCTTTGAGCGCTAGAAGGGAGCTGTCAAAAGAAAATTTTGCTGTGTGTCTGCCCATGTAATAGGAGCAAATTATACAGTAGACTCTTTTTAATTCAAAACTCCAGGAAGACACAAATTTTGTTTGAATTGTCAGAAGTTTGAATTATACCAAATTAATTTAAATATGATGCAAGATAAAATTATGATTTGCCATTTGAAGGCTACACGTACCAAGCAGATATTTGATGATTTCTTCTACAAAGGCCTACTGATCATAAGCAGGTATGCCACACATGAAACATTTGTGATATGTATGACATAAGTTTGTTTATCTCTCAAAAATGTTATTTATCGTGGACTGCTTAGACAGCACATGACACCTCAAAACAAAATTAAATTTGTTCATCAGGCCAAGAAGTTATCTAATGTGGACTAGTAAGCAAGGGGCACATGAGCGATGAAAACGGGCACTGCGCGTAAGTTTTTATAGTAACTTGAGCGGTCGCTGTGACGTGAACCTATGCCATGCCGCCACATCACAGCATCCGCACAAGTTGCTATGGAAAATTCTGCGTGATGCCCGTTTTCATTGCTTGTGTGCCCTGCTTGAGTCCCGTTGAGTGTGCTTCTCGCCGAGCAACGGTGCACTGCGGAGAAGCAACACTCACGGAAGTGAGCTTTACGGGTGTTGCCTCTCTGCAGTGCATTGGTGCTCGGAAAGAAGTGCACTCGACAGGGCCACGAGGAAAAAGAGTATGAATTAATGAATTACGCCTCTCTGCAGTGCACCGGTGCTCGGAAAGAAGCACACTCAACAGGGCCACGATGAAAAAGAGTATGAATTAATGAATTACGCCTCTCTGCAGTGCACCGGTGCTCGGAAAGAAGCACATTCAACAGGGCCACGAGGGAAAAGAGTATGAATTAATGAATTACGCCTCTCTGCAATGCACCGGTGCTCGGAAAGAAGCACACTCTACAGGGCCACGATGAAAAAGAGTATGAATTAATGAATTACGCCTCTCTGCAGTGCACCGGTGCTCGGAAAGAAGCACACTCAACAGGGCCACGATGAAAAAGAGTATGAATTAATGAATTACGCCTCTCTGCAGTGCACCGGTGCTCAGAAAGAAGCACATTCAACAGGGCCACGAGGGAAAAGAGTATGAATTAATGAATTACGCCTCTCTGCAATGCACCGGTGCTCGGAAAGAAGCACACTCAACAGGGCCACGAGGGAAAAGAGTATGAATTAATGAATTACGCCTCTCTGCAGTGCACCGGTGCTCGGAAAGAAGCACACTCAACAGGGCCACGATGAAAAAGAGTATGAATTAATGAATTACGCCTCTCTGCAGTGCACCGGTGCTCGGAAAGAAGCACACTCAACAGGGCCACAATGAAAAAGAGTATGAATTAATGAATTACGCCTCTCTGCAATGCACCAATGCTCGGAAAGAAGCACATTCAACAGGGCCACGAGGGAAAAGAGTATGAATTAATGAAGGACACGAATATGCCGTTCGAATTAAGCGGTTTAAGTGGCATTAAAAACTTAGTGGGACAACGAAAATTTTGAAATTTGTTTGAATTAACCAAAAGTATCAAATATCCGAGACTGAATTATTGCGAGTTCACTGTACTTTGTTTTGCTCGCACTAGTGAAAGCAAGGCTCCAGGAGCGTGCCCATGGCTTTAACCGATTCTCCCGCTCGTCCAATCGAGACATGTACCAAGGCTAGGCACTTGTGCTAGAGCTTAGTGTCTGAACCTATGACTTTGCACCAGCAGCTTTCTTAGAATTTCTAACAAGGCATGCATCGCTAAATGAACCAGGCAAGGAGAGGCCAGATCTGACCGGGTGAAATTCTTCTATATAAAAATATAAACTAAAATGAACATGCACTCCCTCTCTCTTTTGACAGAAAATGTGTTACATGGCTGGTTCCTAGCAGTTTCCTATCACGCACTCCCTGAAACGGAGGAGCTGAGTGAGTATGCTGAGTGAGTGTGCTCGCACATGTGGTGGGAGAGCGCAGAAGGCGAGGAGAAAGAGGACAAGGGCATGCTTCGGAGGGAATGGAGAGATACAAAATAGCAGGGTGAATTCTGGAGTGGAGACCTCAAGAGGTGCAAACTTCGCATTTTACTCCCATTGGGCACTAGCTTTGTTTGGTAGGGATTTTTTCGGACGTTGTGCTAGACCAGGGGTGGTTAGGCTGACCTGGCCTAAGAGCCGCAAACAAAACCACGGAGCAACCAAGAGCCGCAGGGGGGCAAACTTTTGTCTATCTAGAGCAATAAACGAAACTTGAACTACTTTCAATCTATCCGAGTCAAAAGCAGTGTAAACTGTACGTAAGGTAGCTGTAGCACAAGGCTACCAAACCGCAACCTGTCCCTCAATTTAAAATGAGTTCCATTTCTCTTTTTGGGGAAGCGCTCCTGTTACCGGGAGAGAGGCGGGGGAGGGGGGTGGGTAAGGGAGGGAGCCGCGAGCCGCACTTTAACAGGCGAAGAGTCACATGCGGCTCGCAAGCCGCAGCTTGGCCACCCCTGTGCTAGACAATGTTCACGCTGTCGGGGCACAAAATGCATACCAAGTTCATCTGTGCAGCTTCACCATGAAGCGACATGCAATACATTGTGTGTTACCACTGCCACTGCCATGATAGTGTGAGAACAGAAAAAAAATTTATATTGAGGGAAAAGGGAAAAAAGTTCCTGTGCCACCACAGCTGAGGTAGCAAAGCAACGTCCTCCTCATGGTCATCCTTTATACTACCAAAATAGTAAATTCATATTGAGTCACAGTTTTAATGCGGAATGCAAACAAATCAATTTCTATGAATTTGGCTGTTTTAGTTGGCTTTTCACTGCTCCAATCAGAAGATCCCAACTCTACTTTGTGTATCAACTTTGAATTGTGCTTACCATAAAATATTGAGCATGCACTCATGTCCCAGGCAGATCATAACACATTCATATCCCAACTGACCATCTATCTGCGGTTGCACTAATAGCAAAGTCATTTCGTGTTTATAGAAATGTTTTATTTGTGTATTTTTCTGTTTAATCAGCTGTTTTTTCTGAAAATGTTTTGAGTGTTTATTTTTTCCGTTTTTGTTGCTTTAACAATGTTCTCCAGCATGTAACCCACTTTTTGTTTGTTCTTTTATATAATGTTTTTTCAGCGAGTACCCCCACCTTGTGTAATGCCCGTAAGGGCCTCCAAGGTTCAATAAATGATGATGATGATGATGATGATGATGATGTCTGCGCAGCAAAACTATAATGTAGTAAGATAAAAAACTGCCATCAAAACTAGTGTCACGCAATAATGTGCTCACATGCAACACCAACCACCAACTTGATTCATGGTACAATACATACATTTTATGACAACAAAGCTTTCTACGTTTGAAACTGGCCATTTTATTTATTTCCCTTCCTATGTGATGAAGCATAGTATCAACAATCTGTGTGCTTACGATGCAAAGCAGTGTTCTACCATGCCACTTGATGCCAGGAACACCTTCAGGTCCCCAGCAAAAATCGGTTCAGCTGGTGCTGAATTACAGAACTGGTCCTAGCTGGAAATGAGACTTAATCCAGCTGGATCTAACTGGGACTAGCTTTGCAATTCAGCTCCAACTGGACTGATTATCACCTGGGCAACAATGGCAATAGAGCTACAAGTTGCAGGAATTAGCATACCTGTGTGGTGTAATTCACAAACTGTAGTGAAATTGTACTAGCAAGCATGGCTCCTAGATAGGTCATGGCCGATATGATGTAGTAAGACCTCCTTGTTGTGTCCACACCTTGTTTTAAAAATGTTGACAGCACTGAAAAAAAAAAAGTTTATTGTGATGTCAGACATTCCTGCAATAACATGTCCATTGTCATAACATGTGAGGAATTACTTCAATTGTTTTGTTTAATTTCTTTATAGACTGATACCACCACTAATGTACCGTAAAATATCAAGCATGCCGCCCCCCCCCCTCGTGTAGGTGCCCCCTCCCATTTTATGATAATTTTTATATTTTTGTGGCCGCCATCTTGAATGTTATTCCTGAACCAAGAAAGGGCTCCCTCCCTATTTTGATTCGATAATCTCGATATTTGGAGGGGGCACTTGCTCGGTATTTTACGGTAATCTAAAACTAGATGTTACATGTCAGTGGATTTGCATGGGTAATTAGGATCATTTTTAAAAAGACTTGAGTGCTGGTCACAGAAATTAGCACCTATTAGCAATTTCAATGCATAAAAAAGGTTTACAGACAACTAAGCTGTTTCCCTCCTTAAAAGTGGCAAGATTATTCCACAGATGTTTCTTGTTTTAACCAGCTATTTTAAGTAACCCAGAGACAGCTACTTAAGATAACTAGCATGGCATCCTGAAAAATGATCAAACCCAAAAACCTAGAAAAATTTGCTTGTTTTGAATTTTTTCATTTACACATACAATAGCTGTCGTAAGTGATACCCTAAACATCATGTTATTTGCAGGACAAAGAAAAACATTGTTCATTGACTTGCCATCGAACATGTCCAAACTAAGAATGGTCATTACATACCACAAATCGTCCGAACCCAGACAAAAGTGATTCCTACAAAAGAGCTATCCTCTCTCTCTCTCTCTCTCTCTCTCTCTCTCTCTCTGTCTGTCTCTGTGTGTGTATATATGTGAGTGTGTTTTAACAACAAATTACTAGAACAAGAAACATAGAAAGGCTACCTTTTGGGAACAAGCCATTTGAAAGTAGGTTGCACATAATAGGGTGTCTGCATTAGCTTTTTCTTTAATGTGATTTATAGCAATTTTTGCCTCAAGAAAAGTCTACCCTTTGCAAGGTTCATTCACTACCCAGAACAGTTAATTCTTCAAAAAGATGTAAAACGGAAGAAAAGTGCTCTTGTAGACTTTGAAACGAATAGAAGGCCGAAGATACATGGCGCAAGATGAAGGTGCAAGATGAGACACAAGTTCCTTACACATACATTTTTTGAAGCATCATGAAAATCATGCAACAACACCACGAAGCTGCTTCTTCAAAAACTTCCCTTGTTTTGTTTCTCATAGTGTAAAATTGTCACAGCAGTAGTCAACAATGTGTGAAAGTACATGCTAGTTCCGACTTTAAATAATGCATGAGGAAAGTAGAAATTTACTTACTGAGTTTTGCAAATAGTACATTCATGATACACGAAAAGATTAGTAGCGACTGTGCATACACAAATTTCTCCTTCTTTGGGCCATACTGGGTCTTGGTTCTGCAATAAAATGACATTATAAATCTGGTTTTACTCCCACATGTCAACACAACTGGAATAACCACACCTAAAAAAAACTTTTTTTTTTTCGGTTATAGGTAAGTGGTTTAGGACTTAAGTTCTATATGAGGAAAATAGAAAATACCCAGCATGTGACCAAGCTTGACAGACACATCTACAGGGTAGGCCAAGGTGGGCTGAACACTTCTTCCAGCATGACATATTTCGCAAGGCTGTTAGGGGTCACGGTGAAGTCTTCATATAAATGGTGGCACCAAATGTAATGTATGGAAGACTTTGAAAAAAAAAAAAATTTCTATATATCCATTTTCATCAATGCTCTAAAACTAAATTTTAAAAGATATATTTTCAGAAGGTAATGTTTCAACTCTTTCAGGTCATGTTTCCAGATGTATTTTTAGTTTACTTGTGCATTGCCCTCCACCAGTGTCACTGTAACAGATATTTACTGCCAACATCTAAAATTAAAAAATAAAACTGCACTGATATATCTCGTAGTCTACAAGCTACTTGTGCAGCAGTTCATCTCTTGAAAAAAATTCCTTGTTGGACAGAAGTTCTTGATTATTGATTTAATAATTAGGCCTTTGAATTCACCCATTGCATGCCTCTATTTCAGGATTATCTTAAAAGTGTATCCACATGCTCTTTTGATTTTTTAGCTGCAAGAGGTCAAGTCCAAGTGAATTGCATCTGAAAATTTGAAAGTGTATTGCATCTAACAAACCCTGTCATCAACTGCTCCTGCAGTTGATGACAGGGTCTGTTTGTTGATGACAATCAACTGCAGGAGCATTAAAAATATAAAAAATAAACTTTCCTTTCTTCTTAATTCAACCCAAGCTGGTGTGGTTGTTGGTACCAAGTCTTGGCTTGACGGCTCTTTAAACAGTTCCGAAATATTTCCGGCTAACTATAATGTTTACCGTAAAGATAGAAATTTAAGGGGACGGGAGTGTTCTTACTTGTCTCAAAAAGTCTAACAGGCCCAGCTCTTGAATTCCGCGATTGTGTTTGTAAATCAGTTTGGTGCGAGATAAAACTGTAAGACGGCAAATCTTTGACAGTTGGCTCATTTTGTAGAGTGCTAAGCAATAATGCTATCGATTCCCTTTCGTGCTTATCTAATACTTTGTCAGCAATACGCTCAACGATGTTATACTTGGTGGCGATCCGAATCTTCCGGATATGGAATGGGTTGACAATCTCCCCATTTTCGCGCAATTCATTGTCTCTTTATAACATGTTTGCGAAACTTATCAATATTCATGAACTGCAACAGTTTGTGTCGCTTCCAACAAGACTTGCATCACACTAATCTATCCTAATTTTTTTTTTTTTTTACAAATTTTTTTTTTGTTTGTTTGTCTGGTAATGACGATTTCGGGCATCAGTGACCATGTCATTTCACTTCATTTTATTGACCTCAAGGGCGTCCAAAGGACGCATTACATGAGGGAAGATTCAAAACAAGTTACAGAAACTAAAGAACAAAAATAGCAAAACACGGAAAAGTGAAATATGATCGCAGATACACCCAATGTCATCAATCAAAGCGAAATGAAACAAGAATAAAGCACGAACAGAATACAAAAGCTCTTCTACAAAATAAAAATCAAGGTGAGCAATTATACAATTTTAAACACTGGTCTCTAAATGAAATGGGATTGCTATCAAGAACTATAAGATCAGGTAATGCATTCCAGTCTCTGATGCAAAGTACTAAGGGAGAGAAAAGGAAAGTGTCAGTGCGACCCAAGAGTGGTTTTATTTTGTAAGAATGAGCTAATCTTGGTGATGTAAAACTGGCAGGGTGGCAGTAAACTGATTTAAAAGTCGAATCGCTGTAATAAATGCTATGAAAAAAACACAAACGAGCCATTTTATGTCTTTGTCCTAGAGAAAAGAGGTTAATGCTAGTTTTTAAGGCTGAGACACTAGTTTTCGGTGAGAAGTTGTTGCATATAAATCTTGTTGCTTTGTTTTGGACAGATTTCAGTTTCTCTAGAAGGTAATTTTTGGTAGAGGTTCGAAATGGTGCATGCATACTCTAATTTGGGAAGGACTATTGTCTTGTATGCAAGTAGTTTTGTTTCAGACTGAAGTTGTAGTAGCGCAGGTTACATGTAAACACGCTATAACCACTAAGCCCTGCCCCAAAAATTATTATATTTTTAATCAGGGTGATTACGACAGCTTATCCTTTGACCTTCCGGCTTATCTCCCCGAATTTGGATGTTCCTACATGACAATTGATATAGAAGATCTTTGGCAATTGTTTAGAAATGTACTGTTTGCTCTTATCGATAAATATGTCCCCTCTAAAATGTTATCGGAGAGGCGTAGAAATGATAAACCATGGATGGACAAGAATCTGTGATATATCCTTAAGAAACAGCGGCGTTTACTTTTAAAGTATAAGAAAGCAAAAGACCTGGTAACAAAAGTGAACTCAAATGCCTTGATCATGGTTTTTTTTTTTTAATTAAAAAAGCAAATTGCATTTTTTTATTTTAGGTCTTAGGTTGGTGAACAACCCAAGATAATTATGAAAACTTGTTAAAAAATCGAGCAATAATGGATATGAAGGCATACCAGCCATCTTTAATGACAATAAACTGACTGGATGACTTCGGATGACAGCTGAGAACATTACACTGCAATCCTTGAAGACTACACCTAATGAAATGCCAGAATTTGGTATTGACGATAATGGGGTGTATAAATCTTCTTTTTAATTTGAAATCTCATTCAACAACAGGGCCGGATGGAATTCCAAACTATATGTTCAAAAAGTGTGCCTCAGCATTAACACCCTTCTATGCTTAACAAAAAGTAAAACAGCGCCAAAAAAAAAAAAGCGGAGGACAAGAAGACGCAAGTATACAAACAGATTATCACCAGCAGGCAGCTTGGCAGTACAATGTGAGAGGTGCGGTTGCAAACCCGTTCTTGATCAAACGAGTGTCCTAGGACAACACAGTCAACAGATGACAAGAGAAAATTTTGAGGCCCTTTATATTTCGAAGCAAAAAGAAATGTGCGTCAGTTTGCCTTCCATCGCATCATTTGACAAAGAGTTGGCATTCTTGAGCATGTTTGACACGTGCGGAGGCGGTGACTTGACGTTTTTTGATGATCCATGATGCTTGTTAATTTGTTTTCTCCCAATAAATCAGTTGAGAGTCGGCGCTTTGTTTGTACACTTCGTCTTCTTTGTCCTTCGTTGTTTTCTTTTGCGCTTGTTTTACTCTTTTGTTAAACATGTACCACCAACTCGCCCAACTTTCCACCATATTGACACCCTTCCTAGTTATTTTATTGAATAAATCTCTATTCTCAAGCAAGCTTCCAACAGAGTGGAAGATAGCTAAAAAGACACTGACAGGCTATTTTTGCTTGCTATAGGGTTTTATTTGTACATAACTTATGAGAGCCCAACTACCTAGAACACAATTTGCAGCTCGAAACTCATTTCTTTCCGCCCTAAAACCGACGATCAAGAACTGGCTGGTTTGAGTCAGGCCACACTCTTTTTTGTTGTTTTAACAGAGGTTACAGATGCCAAGTATCTGGGGGTTTATTTTAACAGCTCTCTTTCTTGGTCAAAGCAAGGGACTGCAACAACTATATCTAAGTGAACCATGTTCTAAATTTTATCAAACATAATTTTAAAATGGTTTCAGAAATTATCAAGGATTTGTTATGTGTAACTAACGTTAGGTGAATCTAGGAGAATTCATTTCTAATATGGGATTCCTATTTCTTAAATTTATCTTCAAAAATAGAATGTCCAAAATAGAGCAGCATGGTTTGCTACAAATAATTATAACTCCAGATCAAGTATAACCAATTTAAAAAGATCTGCTAGGTTGGAAGCTGCTGGCTACGGAGAAGAAATGTCTCAGAATAAAGCTTTTTAGAAATATTTTCCTAAACCTTACACGCATTAACAAGGACAAATACCTTCATACCCCCGATTACATCTCAACAAGGGTGGATCATCCGTTGAAAAAAAAAGTTTAGATCCAGAACGCAGAATTATTCGAGACTCCTCCTTTCCAAGATTGATTCATGAGTCGAATTTTCTCCCAGAGTATGTCGTCACAGAAACTTCCAATTCAATGCTCTCACCTTCTTATTAAATGTATAATTTTCCTCAAAAAATTTTGTTTCTCAATATTTGGTATTTTACGCGTTTTATTAAGTACTTGTGTTTCGAAACACTGTTTTTCTTCTCGATATTCCTGTTTGTAATCTATACTCTTGTGAAATATTTGTGCTTTGGCATATTGTGTTTTTTGTATGAGTGAAGAAATATTTTTGGATTATCAAACCCCCTACAATAATGCCCACTGGGCGATGTAGGTAATAAATAAATAAATAAATAACCCTGTATATCAAAGTGGTCTTACATGCAAGAATGCTGTTCTTCCATAGCTCGTCGAATCAATCGATAGGTACTTTATCGGGGAAATGAACTTCTTTTTGTGCTACCTAACATAATTGTCTATGTCATATCTCATATCACTGCACTCAACACAAAGAATACTGAAGGACAATGAGGAGAAGGTTGATGCCTGTCAATGAAATGCACCACACAAAAATGTTTGGCAAAACACATCCGGCAAGGATTATTCACCACACAACTGCTAACCCTGAACTATGATGTCTCTGCTCAAAGTTCCAAATGTTTCAGCATCCAGCCATTTTCTTTTCAAGTTTTAAAAGAGCTATGCAAGTCTCTTGTCTCATATGTGCACGTTATATTTGTCTCCAAATGATTACATATATGGAAGATGTGTGCTTTAAACCGATTGTTTAAAGATTAGTCAAGCAATGTATCCTAAAAAAACTATAGTAGGAAAGTATGTTAAAATAATAAAGAAGGAAGCGATGTCCCTACAGTTGGCCACACTATAGATGATAAATCGCTTGCTGACATGAAGGGGGGAGGGTAAGTTCGATGTGTCAGAATGCCACAATTCTTTGTGATACTATTGGCTTCTTGAAAACAATGCCCAGTGGCAGCAAGCCAGTGCATGTTTCCTGTTTTTTTCTCGCAGAGAACACTTGCTGCATTGAAACTTATTTGAAGAAAGCTCCAATGTGTATATATTTAAAAACTTTAAGAGGCATTTTCACCATCTTACATTGTCTCTAAAGAAGAAATAATCTCAAATATGCAGATGAATGAACTGCACTGATTGTATGCATAATTGTTGTGACGCCACCTAAAGACAAAACTTTGTGGCAGCTCGTGACAATTGTTTTATAAGGCTTTTGTCTCATCAATCGGTTCTTGAGCTGAAAACACGTTGGCGACACGAAAGGTACCAAAACGTTTATGTGACATCTGCGAATTAATATTCCTCCCCAAAAAAATTTCCCACTTGTCCCTCGGCTGGCGTGGAACCAGCAACCTTTCGTTCAGTAGTCCGACGCAATACCCTTCCACCGCATCCGTAAATCGTGTGCCCGTCTTTAATGCATCGGCGCTTGGGCTTTCGCCAAGTCATCTTAGGGATAACATACCGTAGAGTACCGCGCATCCGCCCATTTCACATTAAGCGCAACGAGCTTGAGTATAACTTAGAGCGGTAAACCGCAACCCAGGGCCTGCAGCGGAAATGGCACCCCCCACGGCTGCAGCCGTGTTAGCACGTTTGCCACATTAGTGATCACGTGACGCCAAAATGGCTGCACTCAGAGGTGGGCCAGATCAGACTGGCCAGATCAAGGTAAGCAGAGGGGCCCTCTAGGATGCGTTCCAATCTTACTCGAATGGATCCGCGTTACTCCGGTGTGTCATGTCACGTGACAAGACTGATAGAGCAACTCGACGCGAGGTAGGTTCTCGAACGCCAAGGTACAGAACATTTACCCTAGAGTGAGATCAAGTAGACTTTGGACCGCGGCCCTGCTTACCGTAATGTGGCAATTCTGATCTGGCGCACCTATGGATGCGGCCATCTTAAAGATACGTGATCACTAATGTGGCAAACAGTCAAGATGGTGGCAACTGGGGGGTGCCATTTTGGGCCGGTGGTTTACCGCTCTAAGTTTACTCAAGCTCGTTGATTAAGCGCCCATATCCAAATTTTTAAGATCTGAGAAAATATGCACAGTACATTTATATGTAAAATTGAAGACCGGACAAGCACCCACACCCCATTTTTTCGCGATTATCTCTAAATCTTGAGTTGGCGCTTGCCCGGTATTTTACGGTAAAAGACCCTGTGAATTTTTCTATCATGGTTAATTCCTAGCTGCATATCTTGTATTACAAACTTTAACGTACAGATATGATATGTGTTGGCCAATGTAAAGAAATGTGTTATGCTGCTCTCTGGTATTTGAGATTTGATGCCACATATATGTGGAGGCACACAATCCACTATTAGGTATATGTGATATGTATGTGATGTCTATAATGGTGGTTGTTCCTTCTTGTCGCCAAGGAGAACATATTCGTATGGCAGGTATGGGTATGCTGCAGAAGGATATGCCCTCAATATCAAAGCCATCACAATATCAAAGCCATCACATTTCGTACTGCCCAAGCTGTCATTTCTCCCCCATGTCTTGTATGAGACCACATATCAATATCCATACATTCTCATACATTTCAGTTGCACAATTCTGAAATCCTCGTCATGGATTGGACAAATTCGACAGATCATTTATGAGGTTTCAACTACAACCAGCCGCAATATTCACATCCGTGAAAGAGAGGCCGCAAATCTTGACAACGTGGAGTGATCAAATAGCAAACTAATTTTTAAAATGTAAAAGTTCACGCCTGCAGAATTGTATTTTCGTTTTCTGTGTTTTACTGTACACATGTACACATACTATGTTTTCGCGTCCGAACATCACTAGGTTCAAAATTTAGTGCTCTGGTTACGTTCGAGTTCGTTTCTCCTAAAAAGGAACGAATGACGAATAGCGTCTGATTGGTTTGAAGCTCAAATTATAAAAATTCATTCTGTCATTAGCCTCAGCAATAAGACGCGGTATCGTAGTTCCGTCAGTTCATTTCTTTGGAGAAACGAAACATCGTCGAACATGCCCTGATCGGTCCAACTTTGAACGGCAGCGCTGAAGTGACATTTCCGGCGGAAAGCGTAGACCACTGGCGTAGACGTGTAAAATGCCAAATGTTAAGTTGGGTCACGGCGAGTTGGGGTAAGGGCCGGTTAACTTTTACGCAGATCAAGGAGTGCCCAAACAAGTGTAACAAGTCACAACGGCCTGTTTCCTGCGTCACTGAAAGCACACTCCGAACATTCCAATGCAACGGCCTTCACGCACATATGCCGACTCTCGATCATCGATGGTTCGGAATTCGATAAACAACTCACATTTCTTCTTGAAGCACGCCGTAGTAGAAATAACAGATGAATATTCCCAGCGCATAAAACAGCAGTTTGATGGGGCTGCCCATCGGTGATGCAACTTCGAAGGCAGCGGTGTTGGATTTCGGCTGCAGCGGCTGCGAATCTGTCAATGTGGTCAAAGTGATAGGTGCTGTTGACTCTACTGATTTAAGCGCGGCAGAGTCCACGTTCATGAATGCTCGAGGCGCTTACTACTAAAGCGCCCCGATTGTTCGAAAGTGGGAACTATTTTCAATCGTAAAGGCAAGGTAAAGGGACCGGCTTGAACATCAAACAGGCCGCAGAGCTGACGCGCGTGCAACGATGTGCGACGACCGCGTCGGTGACGCCGAATCCGACCACAGTGAATCCGACCCTCTATCAGCGGTGCCCTCTACTACTGACGCGACGTGAAGAGCACGGACACTCGCGTCTGGACGTCCTGACGTGTCATTTCGTCTACGTGCGTCTATGTGATTCGTTCGCCAAACAACTGTGTGCGTTTGCGGGGTTTGCGGCTTGTTGCGTGGCTTTATGTGGCCATCGCTTTGTGAAACAGCAGTAAATCTAAAAAAATCTAAAACAAAAATTTTCGAACTGACTCAAATCCGACGAAATCCGACTGCAGTCAACCGAAACCGAAACAAAAACTTCACAGAAAGCGCGCGAATTATAAACTTGCCTTACGGTATGCTTCGTACTGTGAGCGGTTGGCCAACAAAAACTCCACTGTTTCTGGTGACTGCGGTGACACGGCCAACGGCGAGAAAACAATCGCAGATGGTGTTGTACACCTCTCGGAGAATGTCTCCAGCGCCTCCTCAGGGTTACCTTTCCCGAGCCCAAAACACACAAAGAAAAAACGGAAGGGGCGGGTTGCCGGAGTCAGGGCACTAAAATAAACTTCCCGAAATAAACGGTCCAGCCATCCCCAGCGCGGGGCGGCGGTCTGAAAGAAAACATCACGAGCGAACAAGCTTCACACCGCGGGGAACAGTGTTCGCGGGAAGTGTCGCGGGCACAGCTCGTTTCCTTCCAGGCCCCTCAGCGACGAGTGTGAGTACTCCCACAAGTATCTCTCCGACTTAAATCGTTTGCGTTCGCACCTAGTGTTTGTCGTAAGGCAGACACCATATTACTCGCGAATTATGGAGTTTGTATTTGCTTACGCTTTCTCAATATGCCCAAGCAGGTTGCGGGAAATTTGGAATTCTTTTGTACTTTTTGTTTAATATTTGTTGGTTTATTACTATTAGGTCGCAAACACATAGAGGAGGCTATGATTGAAAAGAACAAAGTATAAGATGCAATCGAACCTGTTATTGATGGCAGCCGAGATTTCAAATCGATCTGTAGAAAATGTTGTATTTTTCTATGTTACTTTTCTTTCTCCTCGAGCTCAGAATTAATTTGCCTCGGGGCATTTATAAAAATTCTAGAATAAGAAACTAGTGTATGTGTTTGTGTGCCAACTGATTAAGGCAGGTATAGAGTTTAAAGCGCAAACAGACAGGGACAATAGAAAATAACACAAACGACAGGGACAAGGCGCTACTCTCAAGAGTAGCACAAGGTGCTACTCTTGAGAGTAGCGCCTTGTCCCTGTCGTTTGTGTTATTTTCTATTGTCCCTGTCTGTTTGCGCTTTTAAACCTTATACCTACCATGGACCAACTAGCCCAAACCAAAGTTTTAATGTGACTAAGGCAACTTTTACAAAGATCCCGAAAAAGTGACAAAAAGAAACAAAGAAAAACAAAAAAAACGCCAATATATCTGGGAATAAAAAAACAACTATATATCTCTTTTTGATTAGTCGAGTCCATCCATAGATCTGTTTATCGGCGCTACCTCGAGCCTGTGGCCCTAGCTGTGCTCATGGGCTTCATTTGAGCTCACGTGTAGTCTCTGAGAGCCCTTGGCGCGCATGCTGTCCCGGTTCAGACTCAGAGCACACTCGTAACAGAACAGAAGTGCATGGATGGGGCTAAGGGATGGGCAAAATAATTAGGCACAGTGTATTTTTGAAACAGGGCTTTGGCATATGGACTCACAATAAATATCTAGTGAAATATAGCTAGTTTAACGTCACCATTGTGACGTTAAACTAGTTTTTCCCCATTTTCAAATAGTAAATAAATTCATGTGATGGCGTGTTCGATCACAGCTAGAGTTCCGATTTCTTTGTTACTTGTAACGGATATAGCGAGACGCGCAGAAAGAAATCGACTCACTCGTAGGAGGGTCATGATCTATTTTGGGTCTGGTCTGAACAAGGCCAGAGTCCAGACAGCGCGTTGATCACCCATCTTCCGCGAAACCACAGAACACGCGTACGCTCCCGCCCCACCCGGGTGCAGTTTCGATTTCGTTCCAGAGATTTCAGCAAAATTATGCCTTCGTGGTTGTTTGTTAATTTAGTCGAGCTAAATAAAAATAATGAATTGCAAACTAAAATGAGTACGGAACAAACGGGCGCATATTTAAAGTTTTTTCGCGAGCATCGGCCTTCGCTTCCGCTTCTCCTGCATTGCAGAACGCGGCGTTTATGAGCACATCGTGACAGAACAAAATCTGATCTAATTATAAACGCCGGCGCGAATCAGAACAGTCTAATGGTCGTCGACTCAACTGTCGCCCTCCCTTTGTGGTAGAGCTATTTCCGTGGTTCTTCCATTGTTCTATGCGTTCAGTTCGCCACGTGCACACAGTGGGGCGGACATAGGATTGTTGTTCTCAGAAAGAAAAACGAAAAAGAAATCTTACAGAGTATAAACGCCTGTGACAACTTTTGTGTCTGTAGCAGTCGACCGCTGAAAGGAGTGCAAATGCCCAGTTGAGGGTGTCAATAAAAGTTGTTAGCTGCGTTTGAAACGTTTTGTTGACCTGTTCCTTTACTATACCGTCGTCTCCGGTTTTAACTATATGTGCAACTTTGTGTTTTTGTTTGAGCGCTATGCGCACGCGATATCGAGTGCATGATGTTAAACGTACTAATTATGCTTTTTTTTTTAAATTCAATCTAGAATTTTACCCAGCAAGTTGAGTGACAGCAATGTCCTCCTTCAGGCATCGACACCTATACACATTTCACAATTTTTGGGGTAAGAGTTCATTTTTTCGCACGTTTGAGTGAAATAAATAAATAAATCCCGATGTTATTTGTGTGCACTCTGCACTTATTAATTTGCATGCATTTATTTATGCGAAACATAATTGTATGACGAAAAGGACGTCATTCCTTCCTTGTTGCCTTTTCAGACTATAACAAAGATGGCATTCTTACCTGGGATGATTTCAACATTATCGCAGAGGTAACTGTTATTTCCTCACACACAATTTAGACTTTTAGAGAGACATATCTGGGTATAAAATTCGTGTTTGGAATGTTTGCAGTCGATAATACACATGCGATGTCATTTTTCTTGTTTATTAACCATCGTCTTTTAAAGTCTGTAATCGTAATTATTCGAGTGACATATAGTGATTTCATTGACAAAAATATGTAATAGGGACGTGCCTGCTAAAATTATTATTGATATAACTAATAAGCAATTTTTAGTTGATTAGTTCGCTAATTACCGCGTTACAATTGTGCCCTAGCTGGCGTCCGCAGCACGTTGTCCCGAAAAAAACCTCATCTCCACATCTTTTTGTTAAAAAAGTTTTTAGCATTTTAAAACACTAGGGTGGTCCAAGTCACCAGGCTCGATCTAAAACGGACCGTAAAAAGCAACGCCTGCACGTAGCAATCTATATTTTTCGTCAAAAGTGTATTTCACAGGTCGGTTTTTTCTTGTAAAATTACAAAGCGTAGTTCTCTTTCTGTAAAAAATAAGGTGAAGAAACTTGCCGGGGTCTACGGCGGGCAGCGACGCAGACGACAGGGGTTCAGTAACGGCGTGTGTTTGGCGTTCGTATTGATAGATGGGGCTACTTCCTTATCGCGACTCGCGACGGCTCGCGACAACCGTGGTTTGTTAAAATTAACATAATCTTTTTGAAATGCACCTTCGGTTAAAAAATAAATGCGGACAATAAAAGCAAAACTTAAAGTAAAAAAACGCGTCTGCAAAACGGCGGCGCTTTTGCTGCCAACGAATTTCGTCTGCGTGTCGTCTGCTTTCTTTCGCTGGTCGGCTGCACCTTCGGGCGCTGCTCCCGACGCCATCTATCAATACGAAAGCCAAACACACCCCGCTACTAAACCCCTGTCGTCTGCGTCGCTGCCCGCCATAGACCCTGGCAAGTTTATTGGCCTTATTTTTTACAGAAACAGAGCTACGCTTCATAATTTTACAAGAAAAAACCGACCTGTGAAATACACCTTTGACGAAAAGTTCAGATTGCTACGTGCAGGCGTCGATTTTTACGGTCCATTCTAGACCGAGCCCGGTGACTTGGACCACCCTACATATCGCTAACAAAAGTGTGTTCTTGTGGTTTGAGCGATGCATCGAATTAATATGTCGGACTTTTTTTAGAACTACACCAAGCTGCAACGCCGCGGCAAGCTAGAGAAGGAAGTCTACGAGCGTTGGAAATCCATCCTCGAAAGATGGTGGAACGAGCTCACTGAGCACGCGGATTTTAATAAGGTATACTTACACTTTTTCAGGGGATAACGACGCTCTGGCAAAATACTTGTTAATTAACCACTCCAGCCAGCGTATCTCTGCTGCTCTAGAGCAAAGGTCTCCAAACCCCGGCCCGATCCTAGCCAAAACGTTAGGAGACCCCTGCGCTTGAACAAGCGCCCCAGCACGCTGTTTTTCCCTCACGGTTGAAGCGTATGCGGGGAACACACCTTTACGTTATTGCTCTTTAGGGAATCTTTCAGGAAGACGAAATTGATAATATTCTGTTCGCAATATATTATCTGTACAGAAGATTTATTGCATGCTACTAATCAATCGTGAGCCATTTCCATACAATTTCTGGTGTGTCATAGGGGACAATAATAAATGTGCCCTTTGTTCTTGTAGATGTTCCGCAGCGCCCGCACAATGGGTGCAATGTTGAGGACAGTAAGAGCGATAGTTGATGTGTCCGCATTCAAAGGGAACGCACTGGTGTACTGGGGCGCGCGCACTCGCGACGGTAGCTTCCCCAATCCGGCACAAGGCAGTGGAATGGACGCGTAGGTCGACGTCCTAAAGTGCTGCTCAAACTGGCGTGTGTAATTCTCGCTTCGGAGCAGGACCGAATCGTGGAATTTGACGAGTGGCTCAAGTTTTTCACAAACCTCGGCAAGAGTACCAAGAATGCCCAGGAGTTGCCCGACTTCCTGCAGAAATACCTCCACCTTCTGTTTCTCATCATGGATTCGAACAGTGAGTTGCATATTGTGGACCTGACCGCACGTTGGCCATTTGAAGGGACCGGAAAAAATCGAGTTCGCGACGGACTGCGATGTAATTTAGCTTAGCGGTGTAATTTTATGGCGCATTTTGAAAGGGGAAAAAAATATATAATAGGATGATTTCACCCGAGTAGAAAAAATTAAACCAAAAATATATCGCTTAAGCCCCCCGTAGAACCACGAGATAGCACGGCGGAGCACTATGACGTTTATTTTGGTAAACTGAAGAAGATAAAATGAAAGACAGTTTTATTTTATTTTCCTTCAACCCACTTTTCTGTCGTAATAAATGCCACCATGATCCATAATGTGACTTGATTATTTCCTGGAAAAGAAAGGCTAGCATGTCATACATCATGCCTTCAAATAAGAAATGCATCGCTTATATACAAGGCATTCTTTTTTCTTTTTTTTAAGCTTTCCATATTTGTTTTAAAAATGCCGTGAAAGTTACACTTAACTAATTAATTAAAATTCGTTAATTAACTTTATGTAGTAGTTGTAGATTGGGGTTTTATGGCGCAAAAGCAACTAAATTTACCTTATAATTAGTAAAAATAGATATATGATTCCAATTAGAAACTTAGAGAGCGTCATCGAAAACCACTAAATCAACTCTTTGTAGAACGACTTGAAGCTCGTGGAAAACTCGGGGACGCACCAGTTACCACTCTAAGAAGGCGCAAAGCTGGCAGTGGCGGAACGCGATGATAACCTAATCATCCGCGTTTTGCCACTGCCAGCTTTGCGCCTGCCTTAGAGTGGTAACTGGTGCGTCCCCGAGTTTTCCACGGGCTTCAAGTCGTTCTACAAAGAGTTGATTTAGTGGTTTTCGATGACGCTCTCTAAGTTTCTAATTGGAACCATATGTCTATTTTCACTAATTAAAAAGTCAATGAACGAATTTTAATTATTTATCCGACTTACCGCAAACATTATCCACCCACATAATGTCCCTCTGGCCGTATAACTCACCTGCACAAACCGCTTAAGTGTAACTTTCACGGCTTTTTTAAACAAATCTGTAAAACATTTTTTTTTTGTAAAGGTTTGTTAAACGTTTTATTGCGTGGATCCTGCATCCTTCCAGTGGTGTCGCTGTGGTTCTTGGAAGACACTGTCAGCATCAGTGCAGTCCAGAGCAACTGACCTTAGAGAAAGTGTCTCTTTGAAATAATCAACCTCAATATTCTCGCTGTAGCAGCAGTTGTTTTCACTGATAATCACATTTTTTTAGCCTCGCCACGAATCGTCCAACAAAAATACACCAGTCGTAAAAAAAAAAAAAATTTAAAAAAAGATTTGCCGATTTTATTTATGAATAAACACCGGAAAATGCACCCCCTATACCCCATCTTTTTGCAGAGGATGGACTCGTGTGCGCAAAGGACTATAAGAAATACCTCAAAACGCACAACATGGACACCACAAGGGCAGACGAATGCTTCAACCAAATGCTGAATGTAAGTACTGTGTTAGAGCGGAATGAACGGTACTGTAGACTGTAAAACGATCGAATGGAAACGTTGAGAAATCATTTGATACAAGAGGGCTATATTAATTCGCGTCCGTTTCCATTCCTCTTGTAGTCGAATCTGTCTCTTTTCGTCTCGTTCGCTTCCTGTTGCTCGTGTTCCTCGGGGCATTTCTCCTTTCCCATTCCCACGCCGGGATGCCAGCATCGGGAGTCGAAGCAGCACCTGTCGAAGTCGAGCTGGTCGGGCTCTGATCGCATTATCCGGTCGAGGCGGGGAACGCGTCTTCGCCGCTAACATCCGCTTCCACTCCTGAGCTAAAACAATCTTTGCGTCCTCGCAAATGTTGTTAATGAAGCTGTCTAGCCATCTTGGAGGGCGGCGCCGGCGTGTAGCGCGTGTAATCAGAAGGGGCACATGATGGGGTTGTCTTTACCACATTGCACCGGGGTACTTGGTGAAGCGGCAGACGATGAGGAGCACCTTAGGTAGCTGGGTGGCTCAGAAGACTGAGGTGGGTACTCGTGTACGTACTTTGTTTATACAAGTGATTCAAGGAGACGCCAGGCTCTTTAAATCGACCGGAAAATTCGGTTTCTTAACCTATCGCGCTACGATTTTGTGCAGCGTTGCCCCCAGATGGGGCATTTTTTTTTGTAAAATTTGCAAAGAGCGAACTTACCTGAGGAAAAAGTAAAGAAAGAAAAAGGCTTAGCTCCTATGGAAACGCAGCGACGCCACCAGTCTTCAAACAAGGCGCCGTTTCGCACGGAAGACAAGAGATGGCGCAAGCGGTCGCGACGCCAACTGCCGCCAACGAACGAACATACGGCGCCGAGAGCCGGCGTCTTTAGCAAACAAGAAACTGCAGTTCCTTGTTGTTACCGCGCCTGTTTTTGTTTCTGCGACTGTCGCCGCCTGCGGAACGCGCGCCGCATTTGAGTCTAGAAGATCGTCTGCTAAACACGCCGGCTCTCGGCGCCGCATGCTCGTTCGTTGGCGAAGTTGGCATCGCGACCGCTTGCGCCGTCTCTTGTGCGAAACGGCGCCGTGTTGTTCGAAGGCCGGTGGCGTTGCTGCGTTTACATAGGAGCTAAGCCTTTTCTTCCTTTACTTTTTCCTCAAATAAATTCGCTCTGCAAATTTTACAAAAAAAAAAAAATTCACCATTTGTGGGCAACGCTGCACAAAGTCGTAGCGCGATAGGTTAAGAAACCGAATTTTGCGGTCGATTTAAAGAGCCTGGCGTCTCCTTGAATCACTCAGTAGTTTGCAAACATTTCAAAAGTAGCAGAATGGGCAGGGGGCATTGACTTGATGCATGCTCGGGATTTTAAGGTGAGGAGCCATAGGGCGCGCTATTTATTAACTGAATGCAACACATATTGACAGACATACCAGCAAACCCACAGTACAGTGGTGTAGATGCATGGGTCCCCTAGAACAAGAAGTCCCCTAGAATTTGGAACAAAAGACTGTACATTCTTTTCAAGAGATGTTTTGGCTAGCAGGCAATGGGACATGTTTAAGAAAATGTTTATTTTCCCACAGGAAGAGGATATTGCCAATGGGAATGCCATGTCATCGGATAGTTTCAAGGCCAATGTATACGACTACTGGGTGTCCCAGGAACAAGACTGCAAGGGCAGGTACATCTGCGGGCCCTATGACTCGGCCAGCGCTGAAGAGCTCGAAAGAAAAACAAGAAGAAACCCCTCTAAAACCGAGTTCCACGTGTCTTGTGCGTCAGTCCTCATCTCGTACAGCAAGCTGTGAACTCTATTCCTTCAATGTGAGTGTATGTACGTACTTTGACAGCCACTGCATAGTATGTGTGCCCATTTTGTTTCATTATTTTCAGCGACATGCACTCTGTGTCTGTACTCATTTAAAAAAAAAAGGCTTTTAGCAAAGCTTGGCTTATTCTTTATTAACTTAATATGTGCAGGCTTGTCCAGTGTTGCCAGACGTTTTATAAGCAATGCAAGTAAATACATTTATGACATGAGCAGAAATAAAGATGTGAACAGCTGTGCACTGCCTTTATTTGCAGCTTTGATTATTGTATCCGTAAGCACCTATCTGCAACAATGCAAACTTTGCAAGTTTGGTCTTGGTACAATTGCTTGCAGCAGGCCAATCATTTCCTGTTGCCTCATATGAACCTTCCAGGTTACTGCTTACATTAGAAATGCAAAATAACCTTTGATCATAGAGGTTACATATGTTTTCTTGAGTAAGATATTGGGTATACACTATAAATTGCTGATTTGATAGATAAATAAAACTAGCATGAATCAATGCAAGTCAATGAGAATATAGGTAGAATATTTCTAGCAACAAAAACAGATAGATACACAGTGGTAAACTCTTTATCAGTAAATACACCTCTAGGTATATATCGGCAAAGATAAAATATGAGGCTTTATAAGAGACCACCCACAGTTTAGTAGCTAATCATTTTCGAGCTGTGCAAATCCACAACTTAGTGCACAAGACCATAGTTATGTCATGAGCAAAATTCACTGGAAGGTCCTGGTGACAGCGGTCACAAAATGTAAGATTGTGAATTATTTTATATTTTCCACGATTCCGGTATTTGACTAAAGCTCTTCTAGGCCTAACTCCAGTACAAGAGAATGACAGAAACGTTGGCAACACAAACAGTTTCGCTCCATTTATGTGCAAAGCAAGCATGCTCGATACTGGTTAACAACAGCATTTTGCCTCTGCTCTGCAAGTCTAAATACAAAAATCAATGCATTGCAACCTTTTTCAAGAGCAAACTTTTGATTACAGAAAGAGGCAATTATACGATCCAATGAAACTCCACATCAGATTAACCAGGATATTCACCTTGCATGCATTGTTTAATCTTATAAAAAAATTTATATTATTTCCATAGATTTCCATCAGAAATATTCACGAGTCCATTTTGATTAGACTCAAAACAATGCTTCTCATGTACATATCTGAGTTATATAATTCCAAAGTATTTAATGTCATCATGCTGAGATGATGGGCACTGATGTCATGAAACTGACGGTCTAATAAGCAAACCTAGCATAACAGCAAAAATATAATGAATATCTGTGAAAAACATAAAGTGCAATGAAACTGTGAAGATGAAAAATAAAATATTTTGTGAAGTCTTCTCAATACAGCGTAACCTCACTTAGGGTACAGAAGTGTTGGCCAAAACCGATAAGTGCCGATAAACGTCCACCAATGATGACCGCTGGACGTCAGTTAAAACCAAAAGACACCGGTTCCTGACATTCAATACTTGAAAACTGGTAAGTAACAACTTAGAACTGCTGTAACTCTAACAAGGTGTTTAAATGTGCATCCTTCGGTGATGAGTAGCAAAACTATCATGTTCAACCTTGCTAATCAAAGTTGCCTATAACATTGAGTAAATATTTTCAGCAATAATTGCCGATTATGGCATCAGCAACCATTACCAATTTTAGCATCAGCAACCATTGCCAATTATAGCATCAGCAACAGGCAAATCACCAACACACAGCAATCATTCTTAAATAGAAGCTGAAAAATAACAAATGCTCTAATGCAAACAGCAAGAAATCTATGTTTTCAGGGCAATAAACAAAATCAGGAGTTTGAGGAAAACAAATATCTCAAGCATGTAAAGAATGCGAGTAAGAAAGAAAATAGCATCTTGAGTCCCCCAGGTCAGAAGTATATAAAGACCCACTTCTAATAAACTTTCATTACAAAATGCTTCTAAAAACCATAAACTTCTACGGCAGGCAAACTGCATGTAGATGTCAATTCACTCATGACAAATAAGGTGACAAAACGGTGGTGCTTGTCACATGCAGGTTTCACTTCACATGCTTCTCGGCGCTGTGCACTGAAGGCGGGCATAACTCCCCAAGATAATTTATAACAATACATCACATCAGGTTGATGGGCAGGACACCCTCGTCACGAACACGTATCTCCAGGTAGTCGGGGTAATGACTGGATGTATTTTAAGACATATGCAAGGGGTATGCAACCTTTAGGTATTTACGAGCAACCTCCTGTTTGTGTAGAGGTTTTAATACAGTATGCATCCTCCAGTCATTATAACTGAATGATGTTCCCCTTATTGCTCAAAATAAAAATTCAGACATAATATGTACAGACTTTTTTAAAGACCATTCACTTAGCTAGGCCAAGAAAGGCCTACGTCCTCCCAAACAACAAATGACAAGAACTTCGCCGCAGCGAGACTAAAAACTAATTTTGTACTCGACATCACACTTCCTCAGTCACCGTGCAAACTTTGTTCAGAAGTATATGTCTTCCTCTTCCACGTCGGGCAGAAGCTCTGCCCTCCCCAGAAGGTGGTCGTCGCTGTGATCAGGCGCCAGCACCGCCCCTGTGACCATGAAGCTCTTGCGCACGGCGTCCTGCCCCTCCGCCTGCAAGTGCTTCCAGGTGCGAGCGACGCAGTCCACGATCTCCCTGGTCGTGGGGACATTCCTCCCAGCGCTGCCCTCCAGCCACAGCCTGTGCACCAGCGCCTGAAACTTCCTGCGCAGCCACACCACCACAGGGTGGGTCTGGGAAGAGCAGCCGCTCGGAGTGACAGCCACCTTCACGTCGGCCACGGTGGAGGCAAACACGGAGTGCGGCTCAAAGCAATCCAGAAACAGGAGGCTCGGCGAGGGAACGAAGCGCCTCCAGACGACCTCGACCCAGTGTTCCACTGTGGCACGGTCCACGTGCATGTCCCCTCCTGTTGCAGGACAAAAGAATGGCTCGCCTCGAGGGCGTGGCTGGACGCCTTGAGGATGACCAGGGGAGGAAGGATGGCCCCGTCCGAGAGGCAAGACAGGAGCACCACCGCCTGGGACGCTTCCAGGCTGCAACGGCGCACCAGCAGGGTACCGCCGCCGATGCCTCCGGACGTGCCGACCGAGAAGTAGAGGGGCACCTCGTCCATGGCACCGATGGCGGCATTGGTCAGGCTGTGCTGCTCCTGGAGCCTCTGGACCTGCTGGCGGAAGAGGGACACCCTGTCCTCGAGGGCTGCCGGCAGGGGCACCTCCAGGGTGGGCTGCTTCTGCAGCAGGGCCTGGTGCCGCTTGCAGAACCGGATGGGCCAGCCTGCGGAGCACTTGAAGCCCGTCCTTGTCTGGGAGAGGGCCGCCACCGCCCTCACCTGGATGTCGTGGTGCGTGATGCTCCGGTTCTGCTCCAGCTGCGTGAGCACCCACTCCAGGATCTCGTCGTCCTTTTCGTAACGAAGTTGGATCCCAAATCGGCGAGACCAGCGCGAGTACCAGCCAATGCTGCACTTCATGGTGGTGTCGCCGTGCTTGCGATATGTTTCCGCGGCTCTAGTGCGAACTTCCTTGGGGCCTGGCTTGTAGCCGTTGGCTCTGCACTGCTGGTACCACTGGAAGACTTCCATTTCTGCTTCGAGAGCTTTCTTACTCTTTGAAACCTCCTTTTTGCGCACCTTACCCTCTTTGATCATCAGCTTGAGCTTCGCCTGAGCCTTGCTCCAGTCTGACAAACTATTCCGGTCAATCTGAAAGCACTTGGCAGTGTCGCTTAACTTCTGTCGCTCGGCCACCTTCACAATCTCCAGCTTAACGGCAGGTGGGAATGCGATGCGGAACTCTTTCCCGGAGCTCGACTGCAGCTCGGGCCGATCCTCAATCATCTGCTCCATCTCCAGTCGCTTCTTGTGCCAGACGTAGAGCCAGCGGCACATGGTCTCCACCTTGTTTTCCCCAAAGTATGCAAGAATCTCCTTCACCTTCTCCTTCACCTGCGCTGCATCTATCTTTTGGCACGAGCTGTTGCAGTCGTAGAGCCAGCTGAGAAAGGCCTGCTCCGGGGGAGGCCCCTGTTGCCTCCCCGGTCTCACGAGGCTGCCCTTTTCCTGGGGGAACCTGCGCTCCAGCTTCTCCTTGTCTCGGCACCACTCCGCCACGGTGGAGTGGTGGACCCCGAAATGCTCCGCCGTCTTCTTGAAGGTCGTCTGCAGGGCATATTTCACCACCTGCAGCTTGAACTCGGGCAGGTACCGCTCATTTTTCTTCTTCTGGCTGGAAGGACATGTTGACGTGCCTATGGGCATGCCATACTCGGAGTAAGCCAGCGAAGAGGTGCTTGCATCTGCCGCCGACCCCATGGCACCATTGTAGCCAAGGAACGTCTCGTGGAAGGGTGTGATGGCGTGACCCAGCTCTGCCTTGGGAGCACACTCGCTGTTGCCATGGCTCTGGTCTATCCAGTATGGGGCAAAGGAGAGATGCTGCTGTTGGCAGCCCAGGTGAACTGGCTTGAACTCCTGGGTGCTGGAGCCCGTGTCACAATCAGAGAGGAGGACCAGGGGCTCAACAAAGGCTGGCTGACTGTAACATGTGCTGTAGGAGGAAGGGCCACTGCTGGTGTTGTTGTCGTTGCTGGTGGTGACAACCGAACACATAGCTGGCATTTCTTGCGTTGCACAGGGGTGCTGCAGATCTGGTTCTCTAGTCTCCCCTTCAACTGGCACGGGCCTCAGATCTGGCGTGATTACTTCATTGTCTTCTATTTGCTGTGCCGTGGGCTTGTTTTGATTGTCTGATGATGTCTTTTCACGAGGCTGCTGCTGAAAAAATGTACCCCTTCGGTAACTTGCCATCTCGTCACTACTAGAGGTGCCAGAAACATTTTTGAACCTGAAAATCGAAGATTGTACCAAGGTATTCTAAAGGTTCAGCAATTTTTTAACTTTCGGCCTTGTCACACTAAGAAATTTTACAATTTTCAGACGTTCACATTTGAGAAGTTCAAAAGTTCGACAAACCTCAAACTTCATAACAAAAGTTAGAAGAATTTCACAAACTTTACCCCAAAGGTTTAAAGTAAGTATAAATAACTCAAAGATATATATAAATATTGCACTGATGCTTCACTAGCTGATCCAATCGACATACTTGTCAACATGGACATCATCAAAGACTTGCTCTCCTTTATCTGTACTTTAAAATTTGAAACACTGTTTTACATAAATTGCATGTGCAACTCAGCATAAAATAATTTTAAGAGATAGAAATATGAGTGCATCTCTTTGTTTGAATTTAAATGAAATCTTACGGTCGTATTTAGCAGTGCCTGAGTTGTCCTTAAAAGGCATTCCAGCAATTAGGAAATGCAGATTTACCAGCTTCTCATGAGCATCTCTGATTTATAGACCTCCCAATAGTAAACACTGATACAGGAAAGATGTAGTGGATCATCACAGTTGTTTAGATGTACTAAGAGAATTATTTCCAAGTTTCAACACCTAAATCAGCACTGCAAGGTAATATAAATAATGTAGCCAACCAACAAGGCGTAGTTGGGCTAGTTTTCAACTGATTGTAATCAAAAAATATAACAAGTGCATTTTTTTTTCATTTTCTTTGGAGACTTTGGGTGCCTCTAACTATTGGTGATATTCACTACATCAGGGTACAAGCATTTGTTTATATAAAGTATTGTGTGTTTTCCTTTTATATACTATGTTTTGTTTGATGTATCATAAGAAATCAACATACTAAAAATACAGGAGCAGTTCTTTCCCCAAACAAGCAAGCAATGTTGCCTGAGACACACCTCCATATTTATAGTTTATTACGAAACAAAACACCCATATCCAAATATGTTACATATTGCACACTCCAAATTCAGATGTTGTTTTGGAATCTGGTTTTAATGAACCTCTCTGTGACAGTGTCATACTACTAGGAAACGGGCAATATAGGGTACCACTGCTGGAGTAATCAGAGTGCCCCACACATTTCCCTCACCTGGCAATCAGCATTGAGGGGCTCCTCCTCTGGTTCAGTGTCCGGGTCTGCTACGGCGACCTGGAACTGCTGCAGCGCACAGCGGGTCTTCCATGCCCTGTACCACCCTTCTCCTGCTCGGGACTCTGGGTGGCCATGCTTGATGAAAACGTGTTGGGCCCGTGCACACACTAATGCCTTGGTCAGCTTTTTGCCTAAGAGGATCAGAAAAATTTCGGCAGAGACACTTAAGACTGCTTAAGTGTAGGAATGCGGAAGCATTCCTACATGCAGTGCATTCCTACAAGCAATGCGCCATGTCTTTTTTTCTTTTTTTTCACACGGCGCGCCGGCGGTGACATTACGCTCCCCATTGTGCAAGTGCAGCACTCCCTCTGGTGCCACGGCTTCTGTGACGATGCATCTGCATTGCTTTATTTCCGAGGCGCATCCGCTTTGACCTTGAGCGCCCGGCTGGCTTCCATGACGAAGCATTTGATATGACGCGTCGCAGCCAATGGGAATTCCGCTTCTGGGTGCCGTTTCTCTGCCACAGACGGTTACAGACAATGCCGGCTTTGCTCACTTGGGCAGTTAATGCCTTCGCATTAAAAATGTGCCCCAGGTCAGACAGCACAGTAGCTGTCAACTAGTGGAAGAGTACCGTATACGAGCAATAAATATGGCAGAAGTGATCATAGTGACCTTTGAAGGAACCAAGGATATAAAGAATGTTCATCTTGTAGCAGTATGACGAGAAGTAAGCTCAATCACCTTTGCTTACGCAGCCCTCAGTGTGAACACTCCTGTTTTTATCGTGCACAGGCTGTTCGTGTCTAACTCCCACTACCGCTGGAACCAAGCAAGGCAAAAGGTAGGTAATTTATGATTCTTTTGTTTCATCGGTACAGCTCTAAGCAAATGGCTACCTCGTTTCCTGCGTGGTCTTCATCCTAAAAGTTTGTAACAACAATAGGTAGACCTTGCTTTTCGATATCTTTACTCTGTCTTCCTTGTTAGTATAATAAGTGATACTTAGTAATGAGGCTCAACATTAACATTAACAAAATTGGTTGCCGCACCCATATACAGAGCTGCAACTTTTTCTGCTGTCTTAATTTGACTTAAACATGCATATTTTCAAATATTACCTTTCCGTTCCATTTTCTTGTACCATCTCCAGATCTCAAGGTCCATCTCTGTTGCACTCACACCTCTTAGCTTCTTTCGGGAGAGTTTGAAACTCTGAAGCAGTTGGCTTGGTTATAACCTGAGATAAGAAATAATAAAACACAGTATGGGCATGCATAGCTTTTAAAAAGATTCACAATCAAATCTCTACTTAAAACCTCTGCTTTGCATTACTACTCGCTAGAGAGCTCATGCCTTCAGACTGTATAATTTCCCCTGTGTCCTACCTTACGGTTTCTCCAATTGAGTTAACAAAACCCTGGGGAGTCCTCGGAGTACCTTGAGGAGCTCCCAGACTACCCTCAGGAATTCCCCAGAGTACTCGAGGGGTTCCCCAAGTTGCCAAATTTCCTCAACTGTCCCTGCCCCTAATTGAAGCGCTCTTCCAGTTTAAGCACTGTCCTAAAAGGCCTGAGCCATCTAGTGATGCAGGACAATGTGCCAGACACCCACCCCCTCATACATATGCATTATAATTTACAAAGCCTGTAGGCTTCTGCACTGCTTTCGTGCATTAATGCAGAGACTGGGAGGGGTTCCTTAGTTGTCAATCAAAAGAGGAGGGCATCTCCCAGATAGAAAAGTTTGAGATTACCCTTTCTCGAAGTAGGATGTAACAAGAAACTTGATAAAGCTTTCAATACAACTGCGTCCGCAAAGAGGTGCACACTGCAGCAATTGTTCCCTTCTATCACATACAAGATTTGACTTGTCACATTGCAAGCAAGGCATGCCTAACATTGCTGCCCATCCATAAGTACAATTGGAGATGATTGAAACAAGTGACTGACTTCAGACACCTCCAATGACAAGTGCCAATCATCCTGGTATCGGGCCAATGTGTGTATGTATAAAAATGAAATACTTACGGGCCGAGCACATGCAACTTTCTTTTGAAGTCAAAGCACTCCAAAAGAGTCACGAACCAGATAGCACAGTTTCACCGTTTCGATAATTAAGACGGTGCATATGCTTGAAATTGATAATATATTTCAGAGTACTTGAACATCTCCCCGTTTGTAAACAAAAACTGAGAATTTCGGTATACCTGTTTGTCCTATCAAAGCATCAAAAGGACTGGCTTCGTGTTCTTTGGTCCTGACATGCTGTGTCAGATCTACCCTCATTATGTTGCTTACAAGTTTCCCCACACTGCAGTACGTTGAACCTCAAAAATGAAAACCCACTCTTGCGTATGGGTTTTCACCTTTCTGAACAGCCTTGCATGCCGCCCAGGTTGTCCTTTTTATGTGCAAATTAAAATATTAATATTATTATCTTTACTCAGGAACAGGTGGTTTTAAAAGTATATCATAGCAGTGTGTCCATTGCCACTGAGAGAATGCTGACACTGAGCTTCTACTTAAAGGACATAAAGTTGGAGGGCACGAATTGTGCAACAAGAAGTCTCGCTTCTGCACACCCTCTGCAAAAACACAGCTATGGTGATCCACCATTATCTCATAGAGGTAGCAGTAAGCCATAACAAGTATGAACAAAAAAAATAAGAAAGAGAACATCTACTAAGGAATGCAGAATACAACGTGCCTGTACAGTGGGTGTCATGCCCATCATGTCCATTGGAAGCTGTAGGAGTGTGACTTCACTTAACTCCTGCAAAATAGAAATACACACCCACCCAAGATAGCATCACAGCACAGAACTAAGCAAACTTGCTCATGAAACAAATGACAACAAACTTAAGTACAATGTATAAACATTATAACTGACACCAATGCCCAAGAAATCACTGGTGCAATATCTTGAGCTTGGAATGCTACAAGCCAGGATGGTCATCTGATGAGTCAGGAAGTGACAGTTGACCAATGCAGGTACTACTGTTCGTAATTTGATCTGGCATCACAACCCATTCTTGTGTAACAATTTTTAGCCTCCTTCTTCTAGGAAAATGCACCTCAAGCACCACAGTAAATTATGGACATGTGTGCCTGGCATATCAATGACTCTAATTTTGTGCAAACGAAGGGAGGAATTTCAAGGGTCCAGATGCCAAACCAAGTGGCACCTGGCATGCCTGAATGAAGAACTGGGCAATAATTTAGATGGCTTAGGGTTTGTTAAATAACATGCAAAATTATTAATTCTTCGGTGCATACACCACAGTAAGGATTCCTCAGGTAGTGGTCATGTTGCCCGTTATTTGGATTTGCCAAGTAGTCACTGAAGCAGCTCATTTTTAGGAAACATAAATAAAATTAGTCAAAACTCAAAACGATACACATACATGTGTATTCTTTAAAACAATGCTCACAGAAACCCAGAACTAGGGTTCTTGGAGTTCATTTCTGGTAAAATTTGAATGGTATTAGTTCTTCCTTCAAACAAATTTACACATTCTGAATGGCTGTTTGCATAAAATTACCAACTGTCCAAGATTTAGAGAAAAATATCCCTTTCACGAATAAATTAACAAAAGCAGGACCAAGCAAGCTCAGGCCCATGGTCCACAACAGGAGCTTAAAGGATCTCTTCTCCAGATGCCTTTTCCTTGTGAACTTCGTCATCCACAGCCCTAGCAGGCACGTAGCCGGGATTTTGTTTGGGGGGGGGGGGGGCGCCCATGACAAAATGCTGTATGAGGGGAGGGGGAGAGGAGGTCCCAGCAAAATGGAAGATTTCGGGCCCCCTCCCTAGCTACATGCCTGAGCCCTAGCATGCATGTAGGTATAGCAGGCCATTTCACTTGCAACTTCAGGTGTGCCAATAGAACTCTGGTTTAAACATACACAATGTCACCAGGAAAAACCGTCGAACCAAGGTAAATATTAAAAAAAAAATCTGACCAAGATGTCTTTCTGTAGCTAGAGCACTTCTACTGACAGTTCCTTTTAGCAATCTTCTGGAAGTTCAAAACTATTACTTCAGAACGACTACACATCGTCTTGCAGGTACAAAGTGCCATGCAATCAGCCCAAAGTGATTTCCAATTTCTTGCCTAGAGAGCCATTCACACTATCTGCACATAGTGGGAAATCTACATGAGCATTCACAATATAGATGGCAAATTTTAGTCATGGATGCTAGCCTACAAAAGTAAAACTAAAACAAAAAAATCAACTTGTTCATGCTAGCTACCTTGCACAGCATCCATTCTGCTGCCAATCATTGCTTTTACGGATAAACATTGAAAAGTGAAAGGGCATCGTTTGAGTGCCTGGCACCTTCCTTTAATGCTACGGCTCATGTTCACATCCGTGACAGCCATAATTATCACTTTACTCGCACGAAACAAAGCTGCCCGTCCTTTCTTGGTTAACCACAGTGTTAATAATATTGTTACTGCCTCGGACCTTGGAAGATTTGTCCAAAGGTCACATATGAAAAGTAATATTTTCATATGGTAATATTTTTATACAAGACTCGCGAAGCCCAGGATATGGTAGCACATCCCACCAGGCACCAAGATCTGCTTGCCATTGCACAAAATACTACTAGTGTGCAGTGGTGTAGCTAGGCCATCCGCCACCCAGGCCCCCTTATTTGCAACCAGTAAAGCTTTTTTTTTTTTTTTTGAAAGGGGGGGGGGCTGCCAGGTGTTGCCAGAGGAGGCACTCCATCCATCCATCCATCCATCCCCCCCCCCCCCGTGAATGGGATGCCTGGTACCTGGGGCCCAGGGTGCCCCCCCCCCCCTTCCACCTCCCCTTACTACGCCACTGCTTCTGTATCACCAGTTGTCTACTACTTGTAAGGCTAATGGTAGGCACTATAATAAATATATAGTACAAGAAAACACAGAGAAAATACAGTATATTACGGAGAGTTTGTCAGTCAGCCTTAGAAGAACAACACAATACAGAAGTGCAAAAATGCCACAAAGGTAGGATACAGTACTGCGACGCTGACAAGCAAATGGAACGTTTGATTGCCAGGATGTTTCGGATGATACCACTGTTTCAACTCGAGCAAGTTTTGCCTTGAAAGCGAGGGAAGGAGCAAAAAGGATGTCGCATCTGCCATGCTATGTCCACCCCTTGTCTGCAATGTTTTGGCATTCAAAGAATATGTCATGAACAGTGCCCTGCATACTCACATATTATTTGAGGATATCCATAGGTATATGCTTGCAGTTTGGACGTGACCTTCCTGGTTTGCACGTTAGATCAGGGTGTTGTGGCATATGCTTTACATGTGCAAGACCGCAGTTACTCAGACCACGACTGCCTGATGCCGTGACACCTAAGACCTTTAACTCGTTAAACCAGAAGATGATGGCCTCCCTGTCCCAAAGATGAAAGTATTTTTGGTTTAATTATATTTTCCGAATAAGCTCAGAGCCCACAAAGCTGTATGCGTTGGTCCCTCCAGTACAAGAGACTGGTCATAGAGCATGGACTTCCTGTTGCCCCTATGGGACGGAGTCTTTATATGCCTTTGCCTACCTTTCCATATAGATACTGGTTTGGCTCACACAACTAGCCCATCCTGTCTCTGAGCTCAGCATCAATGCTTAATACAAATAAAAGCATACAATGCTAGGAAACCTTCGCAAAAAGTTAACTTCGCGGAAGCACAACTTCACAAGAAGCGCTGTTAGAGCCTAAAATGCAAAAATTAATTACAGACTGCAGGTCGGATGTAAGTGTAGCTATAGACAAAGGAAGCAGATGCAGTTTGCATAGATACAAAACCTGCAGATGCAGGTTGGGTGCAGATATTCAAACTGCACACTATCCATTCAGGGTGTTAGTCATGAACAAAAAGACCAGGTTGCAGGCCTGCAAGGGTATTCCTGATAAAATTAAAAAAAATAAAAAGTTCAATTTGTACCATAATTTTGTTTAAATTTTTCATTAATGTGAAAATTATGATTTTTATAGCTGTAACCGGGTGCAAATAATCAAGGCCTCTGAGAACTCAATAGAACCGGGAACAACTCTCCGAGTCATCACAGTCCAAATGCGCATTGTTTCCTTCCTTTGTAATGTTGCAGATATCTGTCCCCCAGTGCCCTAACGAAGGTGGGAAACAGCCCAACTCTCCATTCAGAACCTCTAAACTGCACACACAGTCGCCTAGAAACAAGGTGACCGGCTGTATCGAGCCACAACCCTACCCTGCTAGGATGGGAGAGATGATCTTTGCAGATCAGCTTGAATCGCTCACACCAGCGGCTTGCCCACTGCAGGTCGATGTCTGTCTGGTCTACTTTGAGAGACTCCGCCCTGCCCAGGAGGTCAGCAACCCTGATCTCGTGCCCCGCCAGCATGTCCCTGCGCACTCCCACAAACACGTCTGTCTCCCACTGCGGAACATTGTCGCTGGTTGCCTTCTTGTGCACACCCTCCTTGAAGTCCCGCCACCGTTCCACGACAGCCTCGTCCAGGGATAGCAGCTGAGCCGCTTCCTTCGTGCTCTTTTCCTCGGCGAGCCCAATGGCAAACAGTTTAAAAGAGGCCGGGAACGGGCTTTGGGGAGGCAAAGAGTCCCGAGGGTCCCCACGGCCTTGCCGCGTAGGACCGTTCCTCATCCAGTGCCTGACCTTGTGGACCGATACCTTGAACTCCCTCGCTGCCTGGTCTGCGGAGTTGGCTAGGGCGTGCTTTACCACTTGCATCTTGAAGTATTTGGGGAAGGTTTGGTACCTCTTGTAGCTCCTGGGAACGTGCGTGGATGTCTGCTTCGTCTTCGAGGTCCTCTCGGGAGCGGTGGCAGCTGCAGCCATTTGCTTGACGAGGGTGCACTTCCTCTTTCTCCTGCCCCCGTCATTTGTTCCTCCCTCACGGGGATGGGGCTCCTCTGGCTCTGCACGCTCCACATAGGCCTCAGAACTGCTGCTGTTCTTGATCTTGAACTTGAGCAAGAGCCTTCTGGCATCCTGTGTCTCAATTTCAGTGGTTACTTTCTCTGGCTGCTGGTGGTCTTTCAGGGCTTGCTTTCGACAGGGAGGTGTGGGAATGCTCAGGTTCAGATTGGGGAAATCGTCACTAGAGTCGTCGCTTAGCTGGTACTTGACTGGGACGGCCTGTTTACGCCTCGGACGCTTTGACGGTGTAGGTTGGGTCATTGCTTTATTGTTTGTTTTTTCTTTCACAAAAAAAGGTCGATAAATGAAGAGTAATTTAAACCAGTCATGCACTTCCGGATTTCATTTCAGAAAATTAAAGTTTCGGAGACGGACGGACGTACCGTATCTCACATTTTTCGCCATAGAGTACGCATTCGAACCGCTATTGCCAAGGGATTCTTTTAGTTCCACGAAAAAGCATGAATGCGGAATCTTGAGTCATGTGAGCTTCGTAGCTCTACTTCCGAGCTTTGGAGGCTCCACAAATGAGAGCCAAGCAAATTAACCGCGATAAGGGCGTTGTACTTGTGACAAGACAAAACATCCTGCGATTCCTCAGACCGTGTCAGAACCCGTAGTAATGCGCAACCGGTAGTTTGGCCGGTATGACAACTCACTAGCAGCGCAAGTCCAGACGAATTGGCTTTGAAAAATTGTATACCGATACACCCCTCATGAATGTCAGCGAGAATACTAAAAACAAACATGGCGGATATTAATTTGGATATCTACGATGGCGCTGCGGGTTATGTCCCTGCACATACGGGAGTACCCTCCCTCAGTTTAAAAGTGACTGATGTTACTCTTATGGGATGTCTGGATGGTTGCATATAAAATGTTACCAGCGCCTCAGCCTGAAAACAACTGTTTCCCCTGTTTCTATTCTTATTGATTCTTATGCACATAATGAAGTCTAAAAGGAAGGGAAGGAAGTTCATGGGAAGTTCAGATGGTTCAGATCGTTCAGATTAACTTTGATTTGACATATGACTTTGGCATGTTCTGGCTTTGACAGTAGCAAACAGAATTAATTTAAAACCCAAGCTAGTGAGAGAAATTGTCACAAATCCGCTTTGGTAGAAAGCGTTCAGATAAGCAAATGCAAAAAGTGTCAAGTCTGATAAGAACCCGCCCCACACGCTTAACTTTCTCTCCTTTTACATGCCAGCATGCTCCATCGTGCATTGAAACGTTAATTAAAACGAGCAATGCACATCGTTCCGTTAATTCCGCGATCGAGAGCAGGTGTGTTGCTTTTTACAAAAATAATAATAATAAGTTATGAATAGAACGAATAAAACATTCCGATAGCATTGGGAAAAATTAGAAAGACAGGAACAGCTGTGAAAACAAATACAAGTCACTAAACAGACTCCGAACCAACGCCAAACGATTCGGAGAGAAACGCGGGGACGCGGGTTGAAGTGGTCGAAGGGGTCGAAGCGTCGAAGTAAACATCACCTAGCAACATTGACACAGTTATTGCAGCAGCTTCCAAGATGGTTTATTTCGAGAACGTTGCTGCGTCGTAAAACATTTCCTACTGGGATGGCTGAGAAGTTCTCACGATTTCACGAAGTTCGGGATTATCAGGTAGCTATACCACTTTCATTTTTATACGTCGTAGTATTTATTAATTACTCTGTTATCTACACACCTAGCTGGGAATGTTGATCACGCCTAAGCCTAACTGGCCAGCACTCGTCGCAGCCTTCTCAATCCAACATGCCAAATTGAAATGTTACCTGTATCGCCTGTATATAGTTCTTCTCGTGTTCGTTACTGTGTCTACGGTTTACTCCCCGCCGTCGAACTTTTAACAGGCTATAGATTCTGGTCTTGTAGTCTCCGGCGAATGATCACTGCAGGCACTGATAGTCGTTTTTGTTTTCTTGTATTTTGTGTCGTTTTGATTTACGACAACTATCGAAAAAAGTTACACCAAACGTTTTGCTGTGTAATATGATATTTGTTTCACAGTTGTTGCGTAGATTATCTTGACACGCTTTCAATACTCGTTGCAATGAGCGACTGGTGCTGAACTCGGATATGTATTTATTGCTGTAAAAGCTAGCGCCCGTTATTAGCCGCTAAATGAAGCAGACCCCTCTTACAAAGCTCCTCTTCTTTACTGATCTGATTTAATGTTTGAATTAGTTATAACAGTTATAAGGGTTGGGACACCCTGAGTGAACAGGAGCTCGTTTCTCTGATTTCTTTCGGCAAGCTTCATGTCAACACGTCCATAGTGTAGGCCATGGGTTCTCGAAGAATACCCTCCTGGGTTCCGCGAGCTCACAAATTTTCTTGACCGTCCCTGCCCTTAAGTGAAGTGTTTTTGCAGTTGAAGCACTATTAGCAGATCTGGGTCACCCATTAATGCCTAACTATGAGTGCGCAGATTAGAACAAAATGCCATGACATATTCTTCTTTACTTTTGAGTTGATCGTTTGGCTGAGGCACACATCGTGACCTATCGCTTTTGGCAGAGCTTGATTGGCTCCATTGCCTCAAAGTGTTGGTGGCTCCCAAATTTAAGGTGAAATGTACTACATTATTGTTTTATATCTCTAGGCCAGTGTTATGGAATGAGTACCCCTATTCTGTTCAAACTTCATTTCAGGGAGTTAGTTTCCGACATTTCCATTCCTTTGAACCCCTAGGAATGGAGACAGTGAGCTCGTTCCCACTTCTGGGTGGCTCAACTCCACCATTCCATTTCTTAACTCCTAAACGTAAGAAATGGCTTTTGATAGCTGTTAGGTCACGCAAAAACAGCATAAAGCTGTTACCAAATGCAGAAACAACTGCAAAAGTATGATTCTCCAAAGCAAGCATTCTACTTAGCTGAGTGGTAGTTAGACAAAGCGATTCGTGCAGTTGGTGTCACTGCAGACATTGATCGCACACGATAGAGCGCAAAAGGCTTGCAACAGATGCCAGAAATTGAAACCACCCATTTTCTTTGCGCACAGACTGTATACCCTCCACAGGTGCATGGTCAGTGTGGTGTTTGTTCAATAACGCCTTCAGAATTTCTACTTTGAGTGTGGTACAAGGAGAAGCTATCTTGCTGTCTGCTTTTAACACCTGCACAACAGCACCGCTATACTCTCTCTACCCTTTAAGGCGGTGCAACAATTTTCAGACTTTGGCCAATTAACTGCAGAAATTAATCTGCATCACCTATGCAATGAGCGGTTATGCGGACGCCGCTTAAGCCGGAAACGGGCGCCTAAGAGCTGCGCTCTAGAACTAGATAGCCCAATGTCTCACATCGCCCACTTTATATTCAAGCAGTCAAAATGGCGCTTAATAGGCTCATTTGCATATCATGGATTTCTTAGCAAAGAATGACATATCTTATGCTGTTATGTAAAATATTTCTAGAGAGCTGAAAGTTTTACAATACACCTACACCTTATGTCAAATCTCATTCCAATCACTTGAGTAGTTCAGGAGTTAAATCTCTACCTAGTGTCCCCCTTTACAACTCTACCCTTTGGTAAAAATTTTAAAATAAGTATATAGACAGCTAGTATATACACGAACTCATCTCTGTACGTCGCGGCGCGGTGGTGGCGCGTCGGTCGCACTTCCGGTCTCACTTCCTGTCTGGGGCTGTGGGCAGAAGTCCCCATGCCAAACGTGTATTCCTGCGTTGTTTTGAAAGGAACCAGACAAAAACCTGCCTTCTCGTCAAAACGCCGCAACTGGGGCCGTACCAAAAGTGTCGAGAAAGGTTTGAAGGTCGGTTTTCACGTGCTCGGTTCGTCTGAGAATCTGGATATGTGCAGTGAAAAGGGAAAAGCAGACGCCGTCGGACAAGGATTGCTTGGGCGGGAAGCAGTTTGGGTTGAATTCACGGATACTTGTGGTCATCAGGTTTATTTGTTTTGTTCCAACATGAACGCCAGAAAACCGTCAAGTTGTGCAAACCACCTGCGGACTACGTTCAGTGCGTCTTCAAGTTCAAGTGGCCGCCTCATTGTTCGAACTGTCGTCTGCTCTTTCAAACGTTTCTGCTTGTCGTCTGCTCTCCTAGACGACGACGGTCCGTAGACCAAATGTTGGCCCGGTACTTGCGATAAGAAGTAAGTGCAGGCCTCAAAAGACTTAAATTTGAAGGTTGGTAAGCAGGCTCGATGTAAACAGTAGATACAAGGAGATGTTGAACATTGTTACCAGTGACCATCACCGACTTGTTATGCCTAATTCAGTTGGTCCGATTCTGCTTGCGATTTTCAGTGTCGACGTCGACCATCTCAGCTACGGTTCATGCTTTTGCAGCCCGAGCGGCGTCACGACTGAAAATTCCGAGCGAAATCTCATCATGCGAATCAGGCTTTAGCGTACATTCTGCGGCATCAACGCAGAATGAATCGCCACGTGTCACATTATTCACGCAAAGTTTTGCGGTGTAACGAGCCTCTGTAATTTCGCTGAGGCCGCTCAAGTAGTCAGACATCGCCAGGAAGACGTAGAACCAACAATTCGAACGCGAAAAGGGCAGGGGGACTCACACTGACGCCGACAACTTCACATTTCAACGGTGTGTTTATGGGCGACGGCGAGCTTCTTGCCCACACCCCCATCGCGCATGCGCGGCGCCGGTGGCGTTTGCTAGGGGTGCTCCGGGCACCCGGTTTGTTTGTAAACATGAGTTGGTGTATATGATAGACAGCAAAATATTTCCTAATTGCTTTTTTCAACTTGGGCATTTTGAGTTAATTTTTTATGTCAACTCTTGTTTATTTATTACCCTTGTATATCGTTGGTTAATTGAGCCCAGTTAAAAATGCATAAAACATATTTGTTCCTTCTGTAATATTTGGTTAAATAGAAATGTGGTTTCCCAGTGTCTTTCAGATGACATCATAGTGTTTCATAACTGGGGTAGTGTGTATGCTGCAGTACTTTAAACAGATTTTGTAATGCAGAAGTCTGCATAAAAAAACCAGATCTCAAAAGATTGAAACATGTAGTTTATTAAATGTTGAAGATAAAGTGAGTAGGCAGGCGAGCTGGTTGATGTTACACATTTTTGAAAACCGGAGACGACGGACGAAAAAGGGGACGTGTTCTTGTTTTGTAATATGTCATGTTGCTTCAGCATTTGTGTGCATTGTGTGTGCTTCCTTAGATGTATAATCATACTCTTTGGAATCTTGTTATGATGTGTCTCTTTGTCAACCTAGTAATAATAGTTTGAAGTTAATTAAAAAATGGCTTTATATCCCATACAATTACCATTAATGTGAGCCATGAAATGTCAGTGGAAGCCATGTGTAATGAAGTGTGTCCTGTCATTTGCAGTTAGCTTACTCTTGGGAAAAACCTTTATAGCTGTTGTTCTTAGCCGTTGCACTTCGTGGCATTGACAGTTATTTTTTTTTTATTTCTACAAAATGTGTTGTTTATTTGCTCTCTAGTTACCTTGTCCTAGAATTTATAGAACTGTGTGCCTGTGTGTTGTAAGGCTTTTTTTTTTTATTACAGGGAAAAGGTGTGGATGTTTACGATGACAACCTCATTGAGCTTGAACAATCGTCTCTGGCTGAGCCCATCACAGAGGTAGGAAAGACTACTCTCATTGTGTAGCTCTGCTAAAGAAGGGGTTTATCCCAGTGGCACTTTTGCTGCTTTTTACTGGTTGTAGAGAAGGCCCATATCCAAAAGAAAAATGTTGCTATCTCCCCTCCAAGAAAAACAAATATCCGACTTGACCCATGTTTCTTATACTTTTTTTCACCTTAAAGTAGTGAAACAATGGCTGCAGTTGCACACTCATTGCTTTGGCATCTGCTCTCACCTATGCAGTCATGATGCAGTCTTCAGTCTTGAACTTTAGTTATAACAAGATGTAGATACTTTGGAATTGCATTAAGACAGATCAACATTTCATTATTTTTGCAGGGTGCACAAAACATTTGAAGCAAAAAAGAGAAAAATCTTTTAAAGTAATTGTAAAATATTTTTACCACACTTTTTATACATGTCCTTTATCCATTATGGACAGACTCTTTTGTCTTTTACTTTAGATGATCCAAAAGGACCAATTTTAAATTTGATGTGAAAACAAGAAAGCCCTGTCGAATATGTCAACTGAACCAGTTTTGTATAGCCAATTCTAAGTTGCCTGACAATTGTTGGACATGGTTGCCAAACATATGACTACGAGATTCGTGGGAAAAATGAATTTCTATCGAGCTTTTTATACAAGTGACATTAAAGCCAGGTAAATGGGGATTGACTGTGTGATAAGTGCTGGATTGAGAGGTTCTAAGCAAAGTTTAGCTGCCCTTTGTTTGAGTACCAGACTTTTCGTGTCATGGCGCAGTCTATGCTTACATTTGTAACTTATTCCTAGCTGGCTTTCTCTGTCTTTAATAAGAGTAATGTCTCTGCTTCAAGTATCTTTATTTCAAAAGTGCTGTTCGTGCTGCCCCACAAGCTGCCTCAACTGGAGCTTTCTCTTGGGTCATCCCAGATGCCTGAAAACTGCATAGTGTGCATTTTTCTTTTGTGCATGAGCTATGCATACAAAGTTATAAAAGTTACTGGTACCAAGAGGTCTCTGCAAATGCATTGTTTACTCCCACTATCTGCTCAGCAGCTTTTATGCACTGTTCTGACCTCAACGAAGCAGATGCTGGTTAAATGTTCCACTTAGCATTGGCTGGCTCTATTCTGACCTTTCATAATTTTGTTTTTGAAGTGTGAGAGCTGAATAGAACATCCCTATGTCTCTGGTAGCGTGGCATTATAACATTTTAAGAAATAGCGAAAGTCTGGTGCCTGAGACACTTCTCCGTGTTTCAGGCACCAGACTTTTACAAGTTGTCTTGTCCGTTATTTTATATCTCTGTGTCTCAGGCTTTAGATTATGCTGTTTCCTGATCAGCTTGCCTGTATACTTTTGCTTCTTGAAAATCTGGTGTTAGTTTTAACTCTTAGCAGGACGCATTGCCCTATGAGCTTGACACAGATCTGGCAGGACAAACATTTTCTGTAGGTCAGGTGACGTATCATATGCTACAGTTGTAGGTTCCACTCATTTTTCATAATTTATTTGATAAAAGCTGAGCAGCATTCATTTGGTGTGTGTGTTACAGCACACACCCTTTAGTTGTATCATGTAACATGTTTCATGAGCATAGCCCATTATGGCTGGTGCACAAACTTCAGGCTTTTTTTGCATAGTGATGATGGAGGCAGTGAAGGCCCCAGATTAAGCTCCTCTATAGATAACGGTTGGAAGTCTCGAGGCTCAATTTGGTAACAAGTCTTTTCGTTAGCCAGAAAGGTTGGCTGGTAGCACTTGATACAGAGTTCTTCTGAGCTATGTTCATTGACTGATGAGGACCTCTTCAAGTACTATATGCCTAGGATATCTTTTAGTCACGCTCGTGTACATGCTCGCCACTCTGAAAGACATCCTACCCCGTGGCTAATTCAAGCTAAGAAAGCCGCAAGGCGGTTTTGTGGGACAGTACAAGCGCAAGCGGTGGGGAGGGGTGTCGACGTGGAAGGGTGTGTGTGCTCTCTGGGTGCCTCTCCCTCCTTTCTGTGTGTGTGTGCGGTTGCAGCGAGACCAGACTGGCGTCCCTCTCTCTCTCTCTCTTCCTGTGCCCGCTCTCGCACTCAAAGCAGTGGCCCTGTTGCTCGTTGCCGCAGTGGGGTGCTGGGGGCTTGTCTGGGTTGGGTTCTACTTGGCGCCCCTTTTCTTCCCCCCGTGGCTGCCGCTCGGCCCTACAGGACAACCTGGGCTACAAGCTGCTCCTTCGGCACGGCTGGAAGAGCGGCCATGGCCTCGGCAAGAACGAGCAGGGTAAGTTCAGCCTCTTTCTTGCCATCCCCATTCTCACATTCTTGCTTCACCGGTAGTCTGGCGGAGATTTGGACATTGTTGCTGGTGTCTGTAGATAAGGCTACATGTTGGTGAGTATATAAATAGGGCTTCTGGCATTGTGAGACTTAGAGGATAGTGGATTCGCGTTGTGCGGGGCTATGCTACTGAGCAAGAGATAAAAGCGGCAATGCACGAAAGTTGCTTAGTGAACAGAATACGAGGCTATTTTCTGAAGTGGCTGGGTTCCTGGAATGCTCGGCTCTGCTTCAGCAAAGTGGAATGCTTGATGTTGTAGGTCAAGATTTACTTGGGAGACAGAGTTTATGTGTTTGTTTCTCTTCTGATTGGGGTATGGCCCGTTGCTTTCCGTTTTTAACACTTTCTGTCCATGCCTAGTTCAGTGGATTGTACATTCTTTTGTTTGTTGACTTACCTGGCTGAGTGTTTCTGCTATCTAAATTAATTGAACACATTTCTTGGTGTACCAACAGCAATAGCTGATTCGAATTTAAAAAAATTGCTGCAATGCTAAAAGGCTTTTTTACTGTTATAAAGGGCAACTCCAATCGAAAACGAAACCAAAATAAATGACTGGTATCGCCTTAGTGGCACGAAGTATGATCACAGCCGAAATATTATGTCAAAGTGAAGCCGCATACTCCATTAAAACTGATTTTAAAGATGTGACCAGCTGCCCTAGCAGGTGGCAAGGGGGTTAGCTTTTAGTCAAGGAACACTGGCATAGCAGTGCCCTTGTGAGGTTATGTTGCTGTGGATCTTCAGTTGATTGGTTGTACCGCCTACCGCAGCACCCTTGTGACGTCGCGTCACGGCCGTACTGCTGATGATCAGTGTTCCCATCCCTCTAGCAAATAATTTCGGTTTTGCCGTAGACGCCCGAAACCAACCTTTGAGCCTTGATATTTATAAAACTACATAAAAAATTGAGAAAAAAATATACCTTGTAATTAGGGATACTGCTTTAGCTGAGATCAGTCGTAGTCCCAATTTTAAATAATATTGACTGGAGTTGCCTTTTAACAATAGCAGATTTGTATCAACTACGCTGGGAATGTAAACTTTTTAACCGCTCACTCAATCGGCGTGAAATTCGCGGGTGATGTTTGTAGCCATATAGATAGAGGGCATGCAAATTTTCAGCCCTGTGAATCAGTTTTATAAGGTACTATACCCCAGAACGAAGTGAAGCATAGCTTGGCATGGAATCTGCTCAATGACTCTATTGTTAAGAAATGGTGTTGATAACCATATATTTTTCTGTTGGAATGCATACTGGAATACCTATTGCTGTTTGCTATGAGAAGAAATTTCACAAAAGATGCATTTCCATCTAAAAATAAATTAATTGAAAAAGCAGATGGCGAACATATGGACATACAAGTAGCAGATAATATGGCAACCTTTGCTAACTACGGAGAAGGCCTTAGGTTCACCTTTGAGGTACCCAAAGAGAAGGTACTTCAGTTCCTGGACCTTTTGCCCTACCTGAGAGACACCCATGTTTGTGTGTCATACTGACTATGATCCAAGAAAGGCATTCTAGACTGTGGCTCGGCCCACTCAAAAGTCATCAAGAGGGGCATTGCTCTAACGTGTCTTGGCTGTGCACTAAAAAATCCTGCCTTCATACTATGGCAGCCAGCTTCAGTATGCAGGTTGAGAGGCTAAGAAAAGCCGGCTATTTGTCAGCCCTGCTGGCTGATGTGGCAATTGCTCTGGTCAGGCACGTAGCCAAGATCTTGTTTCGGGGGGGCCCGCCCATGACAAAAGGCTGTATAAGGGGGAGGGGGGAGAGGAGGTTTCAGCAAAATGGAAGATTTTGGGGGGGCCCGGGCCCCATGGGCCCCCCCCCTGGATATGTGCCTGGCTCTGGTGAAGAAAGCAAAAGGCTTCCAGACCAAGAAGTCTAGTGTCGAGAAAACGAGGCCAGAGGTAGTACCGTACCTGCGCAGGATGTCCCATAATTAAAAAACCGTTGCAAGCCACTATGGAGAGAGTAGTTTTTTCAGCACCACAAAAAATTAGTCGGATTTGCCCTAGAGTGAATGCGCATGCTGGGAGTACCACAAAACACAAGTGCACCAAGAATCATGCAAAGCAATTTCTTCCATGCACTTTGGGCATCATATATAAGATATCACTTTTGTGGGGCAAGAGCGACATTCGGATAGGCCGAACCGGTGGATGCCTCAGTGATCGACTCCGTGTGCATGATTACTTCTTGAAGGCTACAGCGGGTGGACGTCTTCCAATCCACTGTAGAGAGGGCACATGCAGACCTTTATTTGGCAAGACAAACATCTTAGAGAAGAACGATAAATTGACCTGCAAGGTGCTGGAGGCCTTCTACAGCCTCTGTGAGGACAGGAACTCTATCAGTGTAGAATTTGTGACGCTTTAAAAACAAGGAAAGAGAATTCCTTCAACAGTCAATAAAGGGCCCGCACGAGCCTGGATGAACGATGCAGAAACAGTCGTTGACATGCTGCAGAAACAATGCGGGTCGTAGGGAGAATCTGTCCAAAGCATTTTGCTCGATCGTTTTTCTTCAGGAGTGTGCCCGTACCTCTGGCGGTGACAGTGGCTAGATCGGCACTCTCATCTCACACAAAACTTTACGAGAGAAAGTGCCTTTATTTTTTTTGCTGGACGATTATACAAGTAAAACAGTGGCATGGCTATGGGAGCGGCCGTCTCAGTCACTGTAGCTAACCTCACAATGTTTGTTCGCCCTCTCGCCGATGAGCGAAGAACCAGAGGAGCGGCGGCACGGAGACAGTGCCAGGGACTGTCAGCCTTGGCTAGCCTTGGTGCCTTGGTGCTACTATTACCGCATGGTTCTGGTTGGCGTGTTCGTGCATGAAGCAATTTTAACGAAAAAAAGAGAGCACGTTAAAATTGGGATTTTTGTGTTCTGCCTCACAGCAGCTTTGCACGAAGGGACCTGGATGTTCAATTTTTTAATACTTTTTGTATATTGCATAAGCTGGGGATTTCTGTTTGTGTGGTCTTCAACTCAATCTGTGCTCAACGTGACGGCAGACGCTCCCGCTAGTAGTGTAGAGCTCTAGCATACAGTCTATGAAAAGTCTCTTCTTCGCCCTAAGTAGGAGTAAAGTGGTCGCGCAGTGGTATGTCTAGCTTGATAATGTGGATGCTTGGGCAAGTTGGTAATTCATGCTTGGATGGAACAGCGCGGATGAATAGTCACACTCACATGCACACGAGAAGCAAACAGCGCTGCGAGTCTGTTTGCTTCTTGTGTGCATGTGAGTGTGACCGTTCATCCACGCTGTTCCATCCAAGGTATGTCTAGCAATAGACTTTGGGAATGGGTTTGGGAAGGCCGTTACAGTGAACGTGACCATTTGCTCTAAGCACTTTTATAATACAGAACACACAAACTTGCTCTAAGGTAAATAAAGAAATGCTCAAAGAATTTTAAGTGCGTCTGTGTGAGCCAGTTCGTGACAAGAGCTTGGAGCAGGGAGTTTTGGCGAGGCGGATTGCAACGTTGCAAATAACACGGTACACAGATGTAGAATTTGGTATATTAAAATATTTCTTTTTGATAGAGCTATAAATAAAACCTCTAAACACGCTAATGACATTAATAGGCAATTTTGGCATAGCCTTACCACAGGCTACTGTGAGCACGGCAATTTTCCCGGTGCGTGCTGAAAATTATGCTTCAAAGGTGCAGCGCGGTCGTCCGATTGCAATACTGCACCGTACGGTAGCCTCCGGTCGCACTATCCTAAAGCTTCCTATTAAAGGAAGCTAAGCGAGCTCGAAAAAAATGAGTTAGAAGTGAATTGTAGTGTATTTTTACCCCGTGAACCCGAATACCCAAACCATTTGCTGCGCAAGTATTCTGAAACACGAGAAAATGCAAAAGAAAGCCGCTGTACGTGACGTCATCGACGGATCTTTTGGCTGCCCAAGGCTAGGAGGCGGGGCTTCAGCCTTATTTTGAAATTGCTCTTATGGCTCTCCAGCGCGTCGCATTGAAATATAATTATGATATCTCTTATTCTAAAGGCCAAATGAACGCAATTCAAGCGTTTTTCTCAAATGTAGAAGTGCCCCATCTTCCCTTTAATAACCATAGTGCAGTGTGATCATGTGTTGCTATGCACTAAAACTGCAACAGTGAGCGTCGAGTTGTGAGCCTGGGACATGAAGGTATCAATACTTGAACATTGCTCTTCCGGAGCCTGGCGGTCACCGTGCGCAGTTCACTTTTTAGAGCACTAATGGCCAGGCAAAGTGCAAACTGCACAATATCTTCATCACCCTCAAAAATCTTTTGCTATGAATGGTGGCGTGGCCGGTGCCCAAAACGCGCTCTCTCTCCACAAAGTTTCGCAAGTTGAGGTTTCCACAACTTTTAAATATCAACATGCTAATTTTCCTAATGCACATCAATGTCTCCCTCACTTGCAATATGCTCCTGCCCTTACCGCTTCGCATTTGTGGACAAATAAATTATTTTTAGCGCACTGATCAGCGTCAGCCAGCAGGCGAGCAGGAAATCCTGGAGATCCTATCCTTGTCTCTTCCGCCATCTTGGAACTACCATTCTGCCACCTATGAGTAATTGGAGTTGCGAATAAAACGTAATGACGGAAATTTTTGAGTAAAAAATGTGACTTACTAGAGAACAATAGAAATTCAAGTATTTATTTTTCTCAGAAAAACAAAAACTGATCTTAATTTTTCGTTAGAGAAAGAGAGTGTCAAAATATTCTGTCTGTGCAGTCTTGAATCTTTGCCTTGAAACGTCGAGTGGAACTTTTGAACACTAATTCGGTGGTAACTGTCGCTTTTCTGTGTTGGCACTTTAGTAAAGATCCAAACTGTCAGTGTTGTCGGTGGAAAGAAAAGGGAACTGTGTAAACAAACACACTTATTCACACGTGAATGCTGCTACGATACTTTTAGTGTATTGATTATGTGACATGTTGCGGAGTGTTCTGGTCGGTCTGAAGGTTTGGATAGACTTTTAAGCTACAAACAGCAAACTTTCTGAGGCATTTCCAAAGATATGAGGAGTAAGAGGGCCTGTGCACGAGCTGACAGGGACCTGAGGCTGGTTCACACAGCACTGCTTTCTTAAGTCGCGAAACTTGCATGCATTTATGTCAAGATTCGACCACAAGTCACTGGCACATCCATGATTGTACAAAGCATTGCACCAGTTAAAGGAGTAACTTGGCACGTAAAATACGAAGCACAGACGTGCCAATGAACAGACGTGCCAGTGACTCATGGTCGTATTTCAGTGTGAGCGTATGTAAGCTTCGTGACATAACAGAATGGGGCTGCGTGAATCAGCCATTTTAGTTCCGACTTCATTGCTGCCCACTTGTGACATCAGTGGCAAGGTACAAGTAGGGGTTTATGGGCATTGCCATTAGAAAGTAACCCACGGGAATTAAAGGGACCATGTAATGACCTTTTTACTTTTTCCAAATAAGTTTGACATTAAACCTTCAATGTTCACTGAAAGCCAAACAGGCATTCGTTTTCGTTTCGGTTTATTAACTTTACACAAAAAATTAATAAAATATCACTCCCCGCAAAACAAGCTGCGGCATACTTTTGATGGTCATAATGTCCGCCGACATCGGAACCAGAAGTTCTTTAGGCAGTAGGAGAATGGGAGCGTTAGCGGTGGCGATTTGGGGCTGTGCCGGTAGGTTTTACTGCGCTGATGTCACAGACATATTTCCTGAATCGGTGCCTCTCATCGCCACGATAGCCATGGACCCATCACAGCTGAGCGAAATTCAGTTAGATGTGTTGCGCTACAGCGACAGCATAGGATTAGTCCCATACGCCGGTATGCCTGCTGGGAAGTGCAGCGAGTCTTCCGACGAAGACTCCTGTTCTTCATCGGAATTGGCAGAGTGCTTTTGGAACCTACCCACATTCGCGGAGAAAACTGTGAATTCGGCTGGAATCACGCTCGGTGTCAAAATGTTCCGAGCATATATGAATGACCTTAAACCCGGGGTCCCTCAAACCGATGAGCCTGCACCAAGTGCTTCGATAAAGGTTCATCGAGTGGCAAGCGGTGAAACTGCAACTGTTTCTTTTTAATCACCGGACTGCAGAAGCTGTAATTCGGGCACTTCAGTACACTGCAGCCTTTCGGCATAGCGATTGAGCGATCAATCACAAACAAGGTAAACACTACTCGAGCATCCAGAAAACTAAAGTCTGCTCTGCAAAGAAAGTCCGAGAAGGAGCAAACCCGTTCAGCAGACGATGCTCGTGGGTTGACTGCACAGGCACAGTCGGGTCTTTCTCTTGCTTCGTTTACCATACAATAGATGGTGCTTGGCTCTGAGCATTATCAAATTCTGCAATTTTCGTCACATCTCTAATTATGCCACAAATTGTAGATCTGAATATTATTTAACAAAACTTTTAGGAAACATTCGCCGGCTATTTATTATTTATGATCTCGGTGCTAGTGAGGTAGGCTCTTTTGCAATAGGCAACGGTTTTGGCTGGCGTGCTGCGGTTCCATGGATGTATTGGAGTGAAAAGGCAGATAGCTTTTAAAGGAAAGAAGGTGTAAAAGAGTTCGGTTTTCTTTTAAAAGTTCTATAGCAAAGAAATTTTTTGTTTGCTCTATTTTTGTGTTTTTTGGGTTTCTTTTCACACGTTTTACGACGTGCGGTGGATGAAGTTCAATTTCAAAATCGTTTTATTGTCTCCTTAATCATTTATTATTTACATTTTCAGAATCTATTATTTACGACTATTGCAAACGCACTCGCCACTAATTTCGAAACATTAAAATCTGATCCGCGATGTAGCAGAGAGAGCATCTTCTTCTCCTTGCTTTTTGGTTGCCCTAAATATGGTGATGCCTGATGGTGGCCAGTAGGGGAGGGGAATTAGTAGAGGTTCGTGTGATTGGGCATGTTTTTTTCAGTATTATCAAGCACTGAAACTAATTGGGTTAAAATGCCCGATCAAGAGCCAGGTGATACCGACGAAGACGTTGCTGGTTCGGGTTTTTCTTAGCGTTTCAGCGGGACCCACTGGTCACGAAGCATCAGCATGCATCAAGCAGTTGGAACTGACCAGATACAATTGGCATCGTTGTTTCCTCTCCTTAATTTATTAGACCGTTTCGACATTGATAGTTTGTGGGCAGCGATCTCTACCTGACCCTGCCCGGGGTCCTGCCCTCGACAATCCTCTCTGGATGGAGGTAAAGCAGGGCCGTTTTGTGGTGCTATAAAAATCTTCAAACTGGAATGGTACCCCTTCGTCCGGTCGTGTAATAATAATATCTTTATTTTCCATTTACAATGGTGGAGGCAGAGAAAAAAGCCGCACGAAACGGCTTGACGAGCTCTCGGCTGCCAAATTGCATTCTGCAGCAGTGACAAGGCGAGAGAGATATAAAAAAACACACACGCACACCAAAAACATTAGTCGTCTACAACAAAATGGCACATCAATGCACGCAATTCTTTCATGCTAATAGTGTCTACGTGAACATCACTGTTAATAAAACAATTAAGCAGTTTAGATAATCTGTAGCATAACATTTCTTTACCTAGGTTTAATCGGCATTTAGGTATATTCCAGTATTCCGGTTTTTGAAATTGACAATTGGGAAGCGTTGATTTTAACCAGACAGTTCAATTATGTAAGTACGGTTACTGCACAATTCATGTTTATACTTTGCAGAAAGCCTGTAATTATACATGTTGTAGATACCTAATATATTATATATTATAAAGCGCGAAAAGAGGTGTGTCGTGGTGGAGTGAGATGCTTTCGGTTTGAACTCAGCAAGAAAAGCCAGGGGCGCTCCATTTCGTCACCTAATATAAAGTTTCTGATTAAAAAAAAAAAAAAAAAATATATATATATATATATATATATATATATATATATATATATATATATATATATATATATATATATATATATACTGTGCAGTTTTCAAATTTTAAGCGCGTGTCTAAATATGCTTTTGGTTGTTCTAAAAAACAAAACAAAAAAATTGATTTCGGCTTGTCTAGGCATTTTTAAATCTTTTAATATCCGAGTATTTAATTGCCGAATTTCAGTAAAATGGGGCCTTTAAAAAGAAAGACATAATAAAAATGCCCTCTCTTAAAATAATTAAATTTGGGTGTCCGGAGGGGGTGCAAGGCTGCCCCCTTCCCTTGAGGATTTCGGGAGTATTGACGACGAGTTGTTTCTGTGGCGTGCACCGTGGTCACGCTGCTAATGCAACTTGCAAAAGACAGTCGATAGGCACGGTCTCAGGCATGCTTCTTCCATGTATCACGGTCACATTGATCATACAAAAACAGGTCTGCAGTCATGTTTGAAGTGTGTATGAAGCAAGTATGCTTCGAACAGGCTTAAAGGGGCGGTGCAACAATTTTATGATTAAAATAATCTGCATCTCGTCATTTTTACGTTGTTTATCGTATCCCGGAGGATAGAGAAAACACATCCTTCATTAAAAATGCCGCGATTCCGCTGCATAATCCGTTGCAGCCCCAAGTGGCAGCCGAAGGAACTACGGCGAGAAGATTACGTGACCTTGCTCGGCACTAAGCTGCAGCATAATGCCCGCTAATGTCAGCAGAGAGAGGGAGAGGAAGCGTCCCCGAGATAGCACACGGGAAGCTACACGGCACTCCGAATGACGTCACTGGGAGTGCGGCCAGGTGTGACCCTGAAGACTGGGAGTGAGTTGAGGGTGCCCGAAATGCCAATATTTATCTTTTTTTACGCAACAACTAGGACACGCAGGCGAAATCGGTTTTCTGTTTTCTACTTCAGAAGTGTCAGAGGACAACTTCCATAAATGTTTGACCGAAGTCCGAAAATCGTTGCACCCCCCTTTAAGGGGCAACCGCAGATAACTTTGTCGTCTGCAGCGAACACCGTGTTTTTGTGCGATGGATGAGCAGCGTGACTGCGTGACTCGGTTTATCAAACGTGAACGACAGGCTCGATGGTATGTGTAACGAGCACGACGAAAGCTCGAAGCCATCGTGTTGATAAAACCAACACCGTCAAAGTAGGCAGTTTCCGTCAATGAAAGCAGAAAAATGTGACTGAAGGACTCCCATCCTACTAAGAAATTATAGTGCTTGTTTGGCCGATGCTGGCTTGCCACAGCGGCGTTTTTGCCCCGTCCCGTAAGTGCCAAGTTTCTCCCAACTGATAAAAAACAAAATGCACCTTTTTTTTTAATATATATATTTTTTTTTGCGGATTTTTAGGTGTATGGTTACGTAGTTTCCATGAGAGAACATCTCTGAAATATAATTTCATGTATTGAATAATTAGGTTTTGGTTTATATGAACAATTTTAGCGGATACATTTAAGATGAAATGTGTAACATAAGGTTCTATGTTTTAGGAATTCATTTTGGATTAAATCTGGAGGTTGTTTTTTTTTAGTTTATTTCTTATCTCGAGTTTTGCATTTATTGAAGGTTACTTCGATTACACTCCCAATTCTCTAAAATTCTGCATTTATTTTAGGTTAATTTTGTTACGTTCCTAATTCCTTTTTAAATTATGTAAAAGCTTAAAAATATTCGGACGAAAATTCTTCAAAGGATGCAGAAAGCCATTTCAGTTGTGAGCAATATTACTTAAAATGCACAAGGTTATAGCTTCTGCTGTTATAAAAAAAAAACATTGTCTCTCTTTGTGTATCCCGAGGGATGGCCCACCCCCGAAAGATAACCCACACCTATTTTTGGCTCGATTTGCTATTTCTTTCAAAAACACCGAAAGATAGCCCACTTTGAGTAATTGGAGGGCCCTGGCCAAAAGTGACCTTGGCAGAAATGGTGTTACTTAGCCACAGCGGAAGGTAAGCGAACATCGCTGACAGGGAAGAAGAACCTTGTCAGCGATGTTCTTTTGTTCCTTTCCCTGCGGTGACAATTTTTGTAAATCACAAAAACTAGAACTAGCATATTTTTTTATTGCACATTGGAAGTTTGTTTACTTTTTATTTTCGTTTAATTTACTTTCGATTTTAGGTGGGTCATTTTTCGCTATATATTAAGGTAGTCTTAGACTGTTACAATCACACTCCTAAATTGGCATCCGTCGTGATGCAAATATACTGCACAGTGGACCAGTTGCCCCGAACAGTATAAGCCCACCTTTGTTAATCCTCCGAGATTAAGAAGGAGACCAAGATGGTCTTCCTTCACACCACATCTAAAACTAACCGTTCTTTCTTTTTTTTTTTTTTTTTTTTTTTGCAAACGAGGAACTTTGCTTGAAACATGTTCCTGCACATTGCACATGTCCTCTTTTTGTACATTTTCTGACGCTCAAAACAACTTGCGAAAAAGAGGTAACCGGTACGATCGAGCCCCTTTTGAGGCGTTACCCCCATACGCCTGTAGTCGCGCACCACGTGAAAAATTACGGTCCTGTGTTTCTGAGAAGCTGAGAACGGCAGGGAGGAGCTTGAGTTGTCAGGCCTCCAGCGCAAGCTTGCTGCCTTCAACGACGCTTGGGCGTCTCGAGAGCCTCTAGCGTACATGTGTGGCCAAATCTGCGGGCGGTAGGCACGGAGCATGTGCCGGGGACCAGGCGTTCAAAAAACACGCGCTGCCATTCTCATTCTGCGAGTAACTACCACTTAGTCTGTACAATTGACTGGGCTTGTAGTGCTGGATTGTTTACATCACCTGCTAGAGGCCAGCGTGGACCAGAGATCGGACACGGAGGCCGCATCGGCATTCGGCTGGGACTCGCATTTTGGTGCGCCGAAGAACTGAGAGGAGACGAGAGCGTGTGGGGACGTCGGAACGCCGAGCTCTGGTTCGAATGATTAGTCGGTAGACCTAAAACTAGCTGCCTTCTTCGTTCACTGCGTTAAGAACGCACAGTGCCGGCATTTGGCTTTCGCATTCAAACGTGTTCGACGAGTGCTGTAGAATCAATGGCAGCCTTTGTCTCCACTGCACTCGTCAAACGGTGAATGGCGGCGTTTGGTACCTGCATTCGAGCGCGTTCAACGAGTGCAGTGGAGACAAAGGGATATAGCTTTAGGTCTACTCACTAATCATACGAACCAGAGCTCGGCGTTCTAACGTCTCCGCACGTTCTCGTCTCCTTCTCTTCCTCAGTTTTTCTGTGCATTGACTGAATGTGAACTCCAAAGGAATGCCGACACAGAACTTGTGTCCATTCTGTGACTACGGTCTTGTTATGGGGGAGGTGTTTCTCTGTAGGCGTTCCCTCAAGCTAAGGGCATAACATCATATTTCCAGTTAAGGGAGATTATGCATAAAATGCATAGTCGCTGATAGAATGAGAGTGGAAGGGCGCACCTTTCGAACGCTCTGCCTCCAGCACGTGCTCCGTGACTGCTTGTACAATGCACGTGACGTTGAAGTGCATTCGAAAATGGGAAGCTCACGCTGAAGGCAAGGTAACTGATGCTCTTACCTGCCGCGATTCTCATGTTGTCAGTGACTGTAGTCACTCTCGAACAATTTGTTGCTGGGAAGCTCGCACTGAGCGTCAGCTGCGTTGCGCTATGTTGTCGAGGCTAGCAGAGCTGCTCTAATACACTGCTACAAAAATATGGGGCATCATCTTGCACGTCATTCTCGCGGACCCTCATGCAAAGAAGGTGCCAGAGGAAGCCACGCGTTCACGCAAGGAACTTTGCCAGCGTTCGAGCCCTGCAGAAGCTATGCTAGCCTTCGCAACGTAACAAGAAATAGTTGACGCCAAGTCTAGTCTCGAAATTTTTTCGAGCACTTAGAAAGAGGTCCGAAAAATTAAACAAAAATATTTCGACACTATTGGGCGTTTTTTCTTTCTGTCGTACGTAAGGATGCGCGTCGCCCATCAAGCGTTGGTGCTCTTGCCAAGGCGAGCGGTGCCGACCTGGCAGTATTAACCGGCTGGTTTCTTCCGTTGTGTCTTGGGCTGCGGGCTGCAGCAGCGCGGGTAGTGTGTGTGCGCCCTCGGGCCCGTGGGTACCACGATGCGGCTGCCGGGACCTGTCGGGGTGCCCTCCGTGCTGCACGGTGCGAGACGGTGTGCTGCCGGCTCTCCCATCCGTCTCCTGACGACGGCAGGGGAGGCTCCCAACTGCGCCAGCGCAGCTTTGCCAGCCTGCAGGATGGCGTTGAAGCTCCTCCGTGAAAGGTGCGTGTCTGCCGACGTTTTTAGCAATTCGGGTACGAAACAGATGGGCTTTTTTTGTGTGTGTGTGGGGGGGGGGGTTGCAAGTTTTTTTTAACTTTCAGGTTAGTATGTGCACTTCGTGCTTGTCGCTTTTATCGAGCCCTAGGTTGCAGTGAACTTGTACTTGCCAGCTAGTCTTGACCCTATTGAGGCACGAAGAATCTCGTTCGTCACCAGGAAGCTGGCACGCCGAAGCCTGAGTTCTTCTGGCTTTCAGACATTTGTCTGTGATCTGTTCAAAGGCAGATTATGTGTAATTTAGAAATATTTAGAATATTTTGGATGCTGCTTCATTGGCTTTCTGACTTTCCTACTGGATCGACGCAACGAAACAGTGGCGCCGCGGTGTGGCTCCTAGCAGAAAAATTTTGCGTAGGCATCCTGCAAACCATTGTAGCTTCTATTCAGTATCAGCTTACCTGAGCACAGCGCTATACAAAATGTTTGTAGCCACAGTTGGCACTAACATTTTTTACACAGGCACATTCATCTCAATTTCAGTATGTCTACTCAGTCTTCCAGCGAGCATGGGACAGTCCAATGACAAGGGTGAATGTCATCTTGTAGTGATTTCCGGACAGTCGAGCGCACAAGCGCTTTGCATAGAAATATTCCGGCGCTGATAAATTAAAAAAAGAATAGTGTGTTGACCTCTTACATTTGCGGGGAGACACGATTGAACCCGAACTCCAAACAACTCCTGGAGGTCAAATGGCGTGAGAACACGCACAGAGTAACCCTGGACATAGGTACAGAGAAACCCTGCCTTGGGAAGGCGCAGATGCAATCGAGACACTGGTCACATCACAAGAGGTAGCTAGGAGTAAGCAGCGCTTCACTATGCGACATAATGTGGACACTGTCGGGAGTGGCATAACCAACCAGCTTGCAAGGTGGAGTGGCGCCCCATCTTTACTTGTCACACGCTTCCAATATGTGTTACGGATATATGTTGAGTTTTTGTGCCGATAAGTCTTCTTTATTTACTCTCGTCCCCAGCCACCCGGCAGACATGTCTGGTGTAGGCGGTGAAAAAAAGCATTAAACATTTCAACCTGCAAATAGTAAAACAAAATATAAAGGTAAGGCAAAACGAGAATAGGGGACGGTTACGCTTATATCCAGAATGTCTTCTATTGACGTGGCGGCAGCAAAACAGTGTTTTTACCAGTACTGGAAACAACGACGTTCGAGATGGCGACGCTTATGGAAAAGGTTTCTTGAAAACGTTTATGTAGGGTTTCTTCAAATAGAACTGCCACAAAATGATGCAGCTATTGAGTAACATTTAGGTAATTACTGCATCACGCACTATCTCTACTGCAGCAACGCTGGCCACCTTGTTGCTGCTGCTAAGTTCTGCACGCTATTTTTATACTTAATTGGATCGTGTAACCTATTTTATATAAATATTGTAACTGGTTGAATGTGCCAGTGGTTTTTTACAATATTTATTTGTGAGGCACCAGGTTGCATAGGTCAAATATGCTTGCATGAAATATCTAGGCAGTACACTTTACGGAGCAACACTGCCAAGCAGCATAACTATGACAATAATGACAACTCGTCTCCCACTAAAACAATAATAAGATATCATAAATTTAAAAAAAAATTTGAAGCATGCTCCAGTTTTTACAATTATATGTGCCGAGAGAGTGAGGCAGAGGGGGAGACGAGTGCACGCGTTGACGTCAGAACTCCGGGCTTCAATTCCAATGATTAATGGTTAGACCGAAAGCTAGCTGCCTTTGTCTCCTCTGCACTCGTCTAACATGTTTGAATGCGAAAGCCAAACACCTGACACTGGTGTTCCGCATTCTAACGCATTCGACGAGTGCAGTGGAGACAAAGGCCGCTGGCTTTAGGTCTTCCCTCTAATCGTTCCAACCAGAGCTTGGCGTTCTGACATCTCCGTGCGCTCTCCTCTCCTCCTCTCCCCCAGTTTCTTGGCACACTGCAGAAGGCTGACTTGTATGAAACCCATGCCCAGCTGTTAGGAATTAAAAATCATAATATATTTTTATCCTAAGGGGCCTATACCAGGGGTGCACAACCAAAAAATGACGCGGGCCATACAAATGTTTATTGGGAACTGAACGGGTTTTCAATATCTGGCATCATCGCACTGGTTGCCTCTTGAGCATATCTCGCAGTGTCATGTCCGCGGGCCACACAGAAAGTGCCCGCGGGCTGTGTGCCGTGCACCCCTGGTCTATAGAATAGAAGGTGGCAGTGAGAACCAGATAATTCATCTCTTCCTACGAGTTTTTGTTCTTCACAAGTTAGCATTCATGGACAAGGGCTGATGCCTGCTATATGCTTTGTAATAGAGAGGAGTTGGACCTGAATTTTGTTAGCCAAAGTTTGTGGGCTTTTTATGGCCCTTTAAGCTTGAAACCAGCAGATAAAATAATTTTGCGGTGCAGTCACAGTTAAGGGCTGCATGACTAAAAGTTCTCACTGGTTGCTATTAAACCTCGATAAAACAAACCTCAGTTTGACAAATTTTTCAGTGTAATGGCAATAGTTTTGTGTACCTTTACTACTTTCTTGGAAACCAGTGTCTTATGCAGTTTTGAGTAGCTTCTGATTTAGTGAAGTTCTTGGCCACTGCAAACAGATATTACAGCTATCTTTCTTCATGTCATGAAATGAATGGCACCTGCAGCTTTTAGAAGTGTTTTCAGATTACACTTCAAATATATTGAAATTTGGCCACGGAAATTGCAAGATGCCCGAGAAATCCCAAATCTCTGTCATGAACAGAGCTTTTAAAGTGTATTAATATCAATTTCTACCCTTAAGATTAGGGAGGCTGTCAATAACATTCGCTGTGCAGACAAGTGATTAGTTACGCACTCCAGAACAAACTACGGTACTCGGATGTTAAAATGTGTAGTCTCCCATTTTTTTAATAATTTGAATGAACTAAATATATATATTTTGAGTGAAACCAGAAAAAAGTTTCATTTGATGTTTGTTAATGAGGTTTCTATAATCTATTGTTTGTAGTGGAAAGTTAGATTAATTAATTGCTTTTGTTTTTAATTAACACCTGTGTAAGCACTTTATATATTTGTATGTGTGTTGTGTGTGTCAATGTATAGAATATTGTACATATTCGTGCTTTTTCTTTGCTGCTGTGGAGGAGATAGAGGCTTGTTAAGCAAAGCAGGAGTTGCTTTTTGCTTTGCCTCCCTCTCCCAATGGAGAAAAATAAATAATTTCAATTTGAGTGTAGCCAAAAGTATGTTCCTAAAAAACACATGCAAAGGAAAAAAAATTTTTTTTAAAACTGCTTGGTGGGGAAAAGGAAGTCATAAAATGAATTTACAACGAAAAAGGAGAACTTTTAGAGCTATATTTACGACGTTATACAAATTTGTAGTTGGCGACCGCGGGCGCCGCGGAAAAGTGGCCGCTATTTATCACATGACTGGCCGCTATTTGTCAAGTGGTGTTTGCGCTTTTCGGAAGCTTTCTATGGTCTCTAAAGGTTACTTATTCATCTTTATTTGAAGTGCAACAAAAAAAAAACGAAAAGAAGATTAATAAGTAACTTTTAGAGCCCAAAGGAAACTCCTGAAAAAGCGCAAGCAGACATGATAGGCCTGTGGCCGGTCAGATGGCGGCGGCGGCGGCCAGAGCAGACGAACTTGCACGGCGGCAGTGGCGCGGAGAAATGCGCTGAATTTTGAGGCCGCCACACGCTCAGCGTGTGGCGGCAGCGTGACTGAGGGGGCAGCGGCGCCGCGCGGCGCGCGCACAGGTCTACTACGTGACCCACAGCGGCTCCGGTGGGCGCCAGCTACAAATTCGTTTTGCTCCGTAAATATAGCTCTTTTTCATTGTAAATTCATTTTATAACATTCTTTTTCCATCTAGGCTGTTTAAAAAAATTTTTCTTTTCCTTTGCATGTGTTCTTTAAGGTAACAGAAGGCCTAACAGAAGAAACATAAATGGCATAAACACTGAACCGTGGTAACACACTCCTGTGCATTCTAGTTTGGATACAGGGTAAACTCAGTGATGCTATCCTATATTTTGTGTTATACTCTTCTTTCTATTTTCTCTTGCAGCTTTGTCTACAAATAATAAAGGAGCAATCATTATTCTTGGGAGTGTTACTGAAAAGTGTTGGAAGGTTTTGGTAATCAAGCTTTTCTTCTAAATTAATAAAATAGGAAGTGTAGAATCACTCAAGTGAAACATATGTAAAGATGCCATCCGACTAATCTTCGAGATATGCACTAGTTTTCCTCTTCATAAGAGGCCGTCGCAAAAAGAAAAATTTAAGAAATAAAAGCAGCATTCCCTCCTTGCTCTCAATGTTTGCGATGATCACTCAAGTGACTGGTCTGTCTTAAATATTTGTGTAATCTATAAAGGCTCCAAGCTCAATCTGGCCCTAACATACAACTCCACGTTCTAGCATGAAGTGCTTGGAGGGACCCACATACTAAAGGTGCATGGAAGGATGGCGAGATCCCAAAGCTGCTTCGGTCACACTGGAGGAACCGTGCAGCAGGGACACTGCTGGTCTCCACCCGATGCCCTCTCAGTGGCCGAGTCAAAGGTTTCAGTTTTTCATTTTTCTGCTCTATCTACCTATTGCATTCATTTTTAATAATTTAATGGCCATAGAGAATCTAGCTTTTTTGTATTCTGTTAAGCGCTTTAACAAAAGTTTGCGGCTGATAGCTCTGAAAGAAGTTTACAATCAGTATATATCTGCGTATTTGGTGAGAAATTGTGTTTTATTCCTCCCCACATAAGCTACAGATGCAAACTTGTGTGGCAGTTTCTCTCACTCGGCAACTGAGATACATTTCAAAGAAAGTGCTTGTACTGTAGTTTCGGCTCAAATATTGATGCTAGGTGAAATGAAGCATAGGAAGCTATGGTCATGTGCTCACAGCTTCCTCGGGTTCGTAAACGAGCTGGGAGTCTTTTTCTCTTTTTTAGGAGTTAATGAGGCTTTGTCACTGTGACTCCTCACATGTCATGCTTTGCCCAAAGTACCTGCCAAATGTAACTGTTGCATTCATTCTACAAGGAAAAGGAAGTACTTGCTGCTGTTCGGTCTCGCACACATCGACATATGTCAAGACGAACCCACTTTGTGGTGACTCTGCATAAGGGTTTATCTGCATACAGGTACCCTAGTCTGGGTCCATAGTAGAATCTGGGGAGGCTTGAACAAAGTAAATTAAGGTGACAGCTACCAAGGGTTGGCAAGTTTTTAGATTGGCAAGCCAAGTGCTTGGAAGTTTGGACCACCCAACTTGTGAATGCCGCAAAAGATGTGTGCGCCAAAGATGTGTGTGCCAAAGTATAACCATTTTGCAACATCACCTTGCACTAGCGGTGATGCAGTTGAAACAATATGAAATATTCATAATTAAGACTAAGGATTATAGTTTGCTCAGTGAACTGCATCATATGGTAAGATTAAATATATTTAATGGGCTTTCACTTTCCACTCTGGTGCAGGAAGTCCAGCAATCAAATACAGTTGTTGATGGTCAGCTTACAGACAAAACTGCAATATTTGGAATTTTCAGTATATGTGGACTGACGAAGCCGTAATAAGCTGATAGGCCTGGTGTGCATCGTGTCTTATACTTGTTGGTTTAAGGCACAAAGTGTTACTTTGATAGAAAAACGAAAATGCATACCATACACATGCAGGCATGTCACCTGTCCTAGAACATAACATGTGATTTTGCTAAAATGTAATACTTTGCAATGTCAGTTGGAAAAATTAAACGCATGCCAGGTAGTACTTGCCATATGGGTTAAAAAGAATAGCAAAACAGTCTTGTGCACAATCACATTTTCTATTTTAGATATGTGCTACCTGTGTTCTTTCTTTTATGTGTAATTCTTTCGTACAAAAAAGAAAAAGAATTGTCCAACACCAACGCACTTACCCTAAAAAACAGTAAATCGCAGGGTGTCCCAAAAAAGTTTATCGGTTTTTTCACCCCAAAAATGAACTATGCAGTGCGAAACGCTCGTTCTACGCCCAAGTGTAGTGCTAATGGTCCAAACCAGATGCTAATGTTTCAGAACTATCCGTTATCTCATCTAAAAAGTAATTTTCTGAAAATTTCAATGTGAAAAAGGGCGTTGGTGGAGCTCTTGAATACATAGAGCTGAATGATTCCAGTTACCAAAAACGGGTTCCATTTTCCTATTTAAATTTTCAGAAAATCACTTGTAACCTTTGAACGAGACAAAGGATAGTTCTGAAACGTCAGCATCTGGTTCGAACCGCTAGTGCTACATTTGGGCGGAAAATGAGCGTTAAACAACGCATAGTTTTTGCGATAAAAAAAAGCAAAAAACTATTATGAAGTTTTAAAAAAACGCCCACCCAAAATGAAGAGAGAAATGGTGAAAAACATAGGATGGCCTATCTTTCGGGCTGCCACAGCAAAACTTTATCAAAACTTAACGATAAATGCCCTGGCACCGGCTACACACCACGTGATGCGGGAATTCGTACTGCAGATTGCGAACACCGTAAGTTCGCATTTCTCGATGCGATTAACACTTAGAAATTCGCTACGAACTCCTGTGTCTCGGGAAAGAATACCGCAAGTTGCGGAAGCAGCAGATTCGCGTTTCACGGTGCGAAAAATTCACCGAGAACTTGTATCTCACTGGAACGGATATTGAGGATGCAGCAGATTCAAGTTTTATTATGCGATAAACACGCGAACACTCGGTGCAATATACACGCGGGAACAATTTGTGCGTTACGGGAGCCAATATCGCGGACAAAAACGCAGTAACCCGCTACGAACTCGCTTGTCAGACGTGCCGGTACAGCAAATTGCGCAGATGATGCGTTTCCAAATGCACCACATTCCCCATTACCATTTCCTTTGCCACAATAGTGTGGAAAAGGAGAAAAGCTTTGTGAAGGGACCCAGGCAAATTGTTAAATTATTATCAATTTAATAGTGTTGGCAATAATGGTAATTGTATCAAGTACGCTTTATGCATAAACCATTTTCAGCAGAAGCATACATCAAAAGAAAGAAAAAAGTTATTGAGGCATCTGCCTCATTTAGGCGTCAAAAAGACGTCAAATCGGAGAGCTTTTAACAAGAAATTTGTTATGTAATACCCCATTTTACAAGTTAAAATTCCGTGTCTTGTGAAAGGTTAACATGCATGAGTGGGTAGCTTGGAATAGTGCTCCGGTTGTGCTTGAACAAGATTATGTTACCAAAGCCCCTCGCTTGTACTTGTTCTTTTCACAGTGTGGTATACATGTAAAGCAGTGTACACGCCTGAATGTTGCACAAACGCATTCACTGCCTTCTTTTAATTCAGCTTTACTGCTTTGTTAGCAATGCTGTATTAGCATACCTGTGAAGTTTCCCTATTACCTGCGAGACTCCAAAATTATGTTCAGTTTGTACAATTGTATGATTGACAGAAAAATCTCCCGGAAAATGCAAATTACCCCCCCCCCCCTCCCGCACTTAAACAAGGACTTTTTGCCGTTGCAACAGACAGTTACATTGATAGCAAGGCCCGGCTGTATCTCACTAGCATGAGCAGTGCAATATAAATGTAATAAAGTTGTCTTCATGCAAATTTTTTTAACCCCCCCCCTCCTCCTTCCCTTGGCCCGCTTAGAAATTTTCCCAGATTTGGTTTTTCCGAACTTGGCAGGTATGGATTAGTAGTCTGATAGAATTTAAACCTTAGTCGGAACAGAATGCTCCTTTCCAAGGATGCTCCAATGGTACAAATGTTTTTTAACCTTATTTTTGGGGGAACTGCAATGCCCTAACAAATCTTAAATTTATTCCTCGCAGTGTTGCACAAAGTCACGGCTGATGGAAGGTACGACCTCTTTTCTAAGCGTCACCTACCAGCGGTCTACTCGGAGAGGCTAGCAGTTAATGTTTCACATCGAGACAGTGACACCCTCTTGTGAAATAAAGGTTTGAATTGGAATTGTTGTTGTTTGTCTGCTTGTTTCTGTCCCAAGTGGTCTTATTCGAGGCCTGTTATAACGGGTGCTTCTTTAAAGTCAGCTTTAGGTCTTTAATAGATGGGAGACAAAGCTTTTTGTACTTGGCTTCGTGTTTTTAGACTTTAGCGGATTCAAACCCCTGGCTTGAGGCTGGTTCTCTGGTTTGTGTGCTGTGGACAGGCTGAGCATAAATGCTAGAGGCCGTATCGACGTAAGATGCTATAGCTTTGCTTTACTTGGCATTGAATCATTTGTGATGCGAACTTGTCCTTGCTGGTTTTGTGTTTTACACAAATATTGGAAGAATTCGAGGTTTAATATTTTGGCACAATGAATGCTACCTATTTTCCCTACTTCCAGCGTGCTTCTTAGGCAGTAATATCACTAGTAATTAGTTGAAAGTTCATGAGGAATTACTTGCCCTACTGATTATTATACCTGGACATCTACCAGTAGAGATCCTGTATCACGGGCGAAAGCCCGAGTCTTGTGGCGTTGCATCACTCTTTTTTCTCGTTTTAGTGATGCCAATCAGATTTGTTTATGGTTAAAACTAGTGACTGGCCAAACTTTTGCAGGATCATTTGCCATTGCTTAACTTTCTCTCGCATCTATAAATTCAGCAGAAAGGCAGGGTTGCCACTCTGGTCAATGCCTTTTTTCCTTTGGAAAGTATTTTAGACGTTTGTTAAAAGTTAAAAGTATGGTATAAATATTGGTGTGGAGTATTATTTTGCATGATAATTGCATCAGCATCACATCGTGCATGGCAAAATTAAGGACTTCTATTGAAAGACGTTCACAATGCGCGAGTTTAGTTTGTGTTGCAACTTCAACGGTGCAAGTTCACTACCCTCCTCCTGCGTGTCGCAATCTCCACCGGAGAAGGTTACACTATTATTGTAAGTTTGCACGTTTTTGCATCGGCGTCGGCTTTGCATGCAAGTGTGCATTCTATATTCACAACATTTATTGTTGGTAGGTTTTGTAATTTGCATCAGTTTCCTGTTCGATCTTCCACTCACAACGACAAAAATTGACCACGACCACACTTGCACAAGCTGGCGAACACACGGTGCCATTACCATCTGGTCTTGGTTCATAGTTTGCTGCAAATTGCACTGGGTACCGCCGTCTCTGTCTTGTTGGAGCTCAGTCATTGCACGTGCGCATGCGCATCTGTCTGCCGAATATTTGCTCAGTCTCCACTATCTCCAAAAGTTTGGCACATGCCAAACATTGCTGAATCCTGACTTTGCCGATTCAGCCCATCACAAGGACATCATTGTTGCACGTTGCAGTCATTCTTCTCTTTGTGAACGTTTCTTTTGGTTTGTTGTGTTTTGTTTGACTACTTGTCACCTGACATGTGATGCCTTTTTTATGACTGCTTTTAATGCTGTATGCTTTATGTGACTGGCTCCTAGCCAGTTCGAGTAACGTGCTGCTGTAACGGAAAAGCGTCGCACAAGTGCTATACCAACATTCGACTGAGACACCCCCGTTCAATAATTGAGGACTCGTGTCCTCGGTTATTGGGCGCGGGTCCCAACCAAACGCTGATGCAACATTTGTCCAATCTGTGCTCTGTGGTGGCCTCCTGTAGGGGATGTACAAAATCTAGAACTACGGTCTTCTTAGCTAGGAGATGCTGAGCGAGCGTGCTCGCACGTATAGAGGGAGAGTGTGCAAGAGACAACGGGGAAGACAACGAGCGCATGCTTCGGAAGAAACGGAGAGATACAAAATAGCAGAGTCGTAGCCGAGGTGTGCTACCGAAAGAGAAAGAAACTTTGCATTCCACCTTTAATAATGCACTAGCTTTAAAAATGTTTTCTTTCTTTTTCTTTTTTTCAAGAAATTTTGCGCACCATTTTGTTTGCACTGTCGAGGCACGAAATGCGTGCCAAGTTCACCTGCGCAGCATCACCGCCAAGCAATGCGCAATACATTCTGCGTTGCCACTGCCTTGTTGTACTTGTGAGGGAAAGCGGTGAATTTTAACGTTTTACTTCTGTATGTGATTACTGAGGTCTTCAAAAAAGTTTTGATGGTATTGTATCACTTTCGTAATGTTTGGCCTTCTATATTTTCCCGTGGCAGCCTAACTGCTACATAGTTCGTTTCTCAAGAGGATTATGCTCTTTTATTCTTAATTTTTATTTTTTTCATTAATATTATCTAGCACAAAAAGATCTTGGGGCAAAAGCCACAAAATTTTAAAGTAATAAAGCTGCTGATTTGGAGCATTTTCACCTTCGATCAAACTATTTCAAAATTGAAGACGAGGAACACAAAAAAAAAAAAAAATTCAGTCCGTTCACGAGCGGTTTGGGAGAACCTCCAGCATTTGATTTGGAGAGAGCCATCATAAGTCTCGTCCATACACGCTCGTCTTGGTCGTTTATTTGGTTGCTACAGAGCGTGTGTGTCGCGTGTCTTTCCAGGTCGCAGGGACCCCTTGCCGATCATTCTCAAAGAGGACATCATGGGATTTGGAAGAATGGAGATGGAAGTACGAACACAGGGCATTGCCAGCCTCACATTTACTTTTTCTGTCGTGTGCGTTTTGTGTATTTTGCTGGCGCCGCTGCCAACGGTCTCGTGTGCCTGAACTCGCAAGTTCAGTTGTAGTCACCGACGGGACAAGAACGGCAGGGCTGTACTCGGTTGTCCCACATCCGCAAGCCCTTTGACGACTCTTTGGTGTGCCAGGAGCTTAAAGTGAGCACGTGCGGCCAAAGCGCGATGAAAGGCAACGAGCCCCTGCCGTTGGGGGCTGGGCATCTTTCTTGTCCTCTCTGTGACTTAAAGTAGAACGCTTGAGGTAGCCTTTTTGTGTGTTAACCTCTTATCCAAAGTGTACTTAAATGTTAAAGATGGATGTCCGTAAAAAAAAGACAATGAAAATTCCGAGAACACCTAAGCACTTGTGAGTTATGAATGCGAAAACATGAATGTCGTTCCTCCACTCCCTTAGTTCGTTTGCAGTGTACTGGCATGGACGGCTACGTTTTGCTTCTGCCGAAATTGCGGCGGCCGAGCGTGTGCTCTTGTGAAACGGCCGCAGCTCTGGCAACGCCTGCCACGAGAGCGGAGGCCGAGCGCGCACACTCGTGAAGAGGTCACCAATGGCTATCAAGGAGCCGTTTTGCCAATGGGAGAATGGACATTTCTTTCGCGTTTTTTGCAGTTGCAGACGCCGCCGGCTTTGCTCCATGCTATAGTTAATGCTTTCGCATTAAAAATGTGTTTACCATTTTGGGCGGCTTTTGGTATGCAACAAAAAGTGTGCCAATTAATAATAGTTATGACGTTTCCTGAAATTTTGTAAATACTGAGTTTTGGTATGAAAAAAAGGGGGGGGTAGGGTAGAGGCAAATTATTAATGCTTTGAATTAGTTATGAACTGAACGCCAGTTAATCTGAAAACTAAAATATCTCGAGTAACGACGCATTTCATATTTTTGTCGAAAAGAGTGTCGAGAATTAGCATTCGTGACCGTTCCTGACTTCCCAATAACTTCGTGACCTCTTCTGTTTAGTAATTTTTTGTTTTTAATGCGAAAGCGTTAACTGTTTCATGGAGCGAGCCGACGTCATCAGCCACGCCAAACGGCAGCTAAATTCTCCTCTCCCAATGGAGCGAAGTGAAGCCGCGATTTGAGGCATCCCAGCTTTGAAGCCGCACAAAAAGCTCCGCAAAACGAAAGCTAAATGAAGCCGAAATCTGATGGATAGGGCCATCGCGCGTCAGTTTCGAGGGAGAGCCACCCCATGACGCTATGTGCCCATGCCAGAGCGTGCCGGGAGAAGGAAGTGGCCAGGCCAGCTGGGCCTCCCAGACCAGAGCCCGCTGGGGCTTACTCTGGGGTGGCCGCACGCCAATGTCAGCACTGCGCGCCCTTTTCACGAGATCGCTCGCTAGAACAGCATTCATGCTTTTGCATTCACAACTCATAAGTGCTTAGCTGTACCTCTAGCCTTTTTGAATTGGGAAATTAACCGCTTTGACTTGAAGTGTGGTGCTTCTGGCTAACATTCTTACCTAAAGTAATAAAAAATCTCAGCTTTTTTTTACCTCTGCAAATGCTGCCAAGATGTACTTGTCTGTGATAGCCCTTTGAATTTAGTCAATTTTTGAAGACATATTTAATGTACTCTATTCCCTTTTTGTGCTGAGCATGCCAGTGTACGTAAAGCAAAGATCCTTGCATAGTGCCTTAAACAGTATATTTGCTGCAAAAGCTTACACGCACAGAAAGCACACTCAGCTTTAATTTCATTTGCACTTACAGGGATTGCTACCTACTTAGGGCACGAATGTCACAAAATATGCTATGTAAACCCCCACCCCACCCACCCCCTCCCCCAGAAAAAGACAATATATACGCGGCAAGAGACACTTAGTTTGAGGCACTTTCGTCTGCTTATGCACACTGGCTCAAAAATTATGCTTATTTGGAGGACAACGTTGCAGTGACGTCAAAATACTAGTTATCTTTTGAGCCTTTGATTGGCTGGTATGAGCATGGAGCATAGGTACGCCCAGTGCGCTCCTTCCTTCGTACTATTGCCCTCTGTGCACTGGGAAAAGTGTAAGAGAAAAAAGTAAGGGTAAGATGACCCCGTATGTTCCATCTATGGCTCTGCCTCAATTGAGAATGTGGTCTAAACATTGCATCAATTAATTCTTTACATATAAATGCTGTGGTATCTCGTTAGTATGGACCTCTGTAATATGAATACATCAATTATATAGACACTTGTTTCAGGGACAAACTGGGTAAATACACAAATTTTTGTTTTGTTAGAGACAACTCATATTATGGACAATTTTGGGGAGAATGGAGGTCTCCATATTAACAAGACATGCCATGTAGATATTTGAAAAAAAGTGTATTCTTGGGAGTGCAGCTTCTTTTTACAAAGATCTGGTATAAAAATGTGCACGACGATGTCTTCCTTTGATGCATAGATGGACTATGCTGAGGAGACCACAGAGAAAAGGAAGACCCTGGAAATTGAGAAAGAAGAAACAGAAGAGCTCAAGTTAAAGTACAAGGTACGGACTGTGTCCCTTTGATATAACTGCCGATTGTACCTAAGCGTGCAGCTGGCAGGCTGTTGCCTCAGTGCTGTGCTCTTTTCTTCACTCTAGCAAATAAGCCACTGACTAACCGAAATGAACACCGTGCCACACTTTTAGCACAAACACAACATCGAGGCTGTTACGCACGTTACCTGGAAACGGTGTTGCCAAGCACCAAATTTGACCGCTTCAATTAATACTTCAAAAAATGTATTCCCAATCAGGCTAGAAGAAGAAAGAGCACTTCATGCTTTAAAACCGGTGATAGCTTGTTCATGGTAAAAGTGTGCTTTAGATTCCTAGGTTTTGTTTCAATTTTTGCATATGATTTTATATGAAAGTAGGGTTTACGGGTCCTTGAAAATCTTGAAAACTTTTCAATTTTAAAGTTAGATTTTTCAGACTGTGAAAGCTCTGCAATTTCTAGCGTTGCTTAAAAACCCTAGAATTTCCCTATAACAGTCAGTTTTTTTGTTTTTTTTCCAATATTGAAATGTTTTTTACGCTACACAAGGTGAACGTAGTTTAAATTGTGTGCGATGCCCTAGGAGTGCGACCTTCGGCAATTGTGGCTAGGTCACGACGACTACAGACACCGAGAAAGCAGAGGCAACAGATGACACCACCTTCATTTTCGCTGTTTTCTTTAGGCTGTTCGACTTGACATTGTCAAGTTGAACCAAAAGAATATTCGGAGCTTCCCTTATGTTTTCTTCAGTGTTCAAAGCCAGGTGTAGCTTCCTTCGTGGCTACTGTGTTCTGCAATGAAATGCAAAGCATGAATTTCATTCTCTTCGTTTTCAATTCGTTGAAAACGAAGAGGAAGCATTTTCAAGTTGGTACATAGGTGGTAACAACTTGTTCAAATAAATTTTCTGCCATCGAGGTCGTTTGGGCTCCCCGGTGTGGAGCCTATGTATGACACTGCCATTAAGGCCAAACTTCATGGAGAAAAAAAAAGCGAAAAATTTCGCCCGGCAGCGTTTGCGCCGTGTGTGGCGTAGGAAGAGTGGCCGTTGCGCCGGATGCAAAGCCAATGCGCTGCCAGGCGAAGTTCGTCGGTTCTTCGCCGCACATTCGCTCCACGTTGTTCGGCCTTTGTAGTGTCGTGTTAGCTCTGGACACATGGATGGACTGGCATTTGGAAAGTGTCTTCTATCGTTCCTCGAGTTTGAACTAGCCGGTCCCATAATATGGGAACAAATTCTTCACTTCATCGAATAAACATTGAATTGAAAAGGGTGTTGTTTGGACTACTTGCTGTGGTTGGTTAACACCTCGGTCTCTCTTTTGTTGACGTGAACTCCGTATTGGGAGCGCTCCAGTTGTGGTACTCTTCTTTTAGTGCTTTAAAGCCTCGAAAATGAAAAGGCCGGTGGTGATTCAACACAGAACAAAATGTCGGCCCACATTGCCTTGTGTGATTTTGCAGGCTGTGCAAGAAAAGGAGAAAGTTGTGCAAGAGGCATTGGCCACCCTCAAGGCCAATTTTTACTGCGATCTCTGCGACAAGCAGTACTCCAAGCACCAGGAGTTTGACAACCACATGAACTCTTACGACCATGCGCACAAGCAGGTATAATTGTTTGTTGCAATGTCCCGTTGTTTCTATGCATCCAGTTGAGGAAATACTTGGCAAAGCTTCGTTAAAACGTGGCGTTTAGTTTAGAACGAACACTTCTATCGTGGGTTCTGAAACTGGATTCCTAGGAACGCAGGTTTGCTAGAGGGCCCTTGTGGTTTGCCTGAGCTCCCACCTAAGTATAGCGTTTTTTTTCCAGTTCAAGCACGATTTGAGTGAATTTGAGCCACCCATTGATGTGTAATTGTCAGCCAAATGCTCTCTAGTTTGTAGATTACTGTTTACAAGGTCCGTAGACTTCTGCACCGACTTGTTGCATGAGTGACGAGACTGGGAGGTATTCCTTGGCCGTCGGTCAGCCAGGGGTTTCTCAAGATGGAAAGCGAGTTTAAAAGCCCAGATGTATGCTGTCCCACCGCATTAAAAATCTTCACTCACATGTGATGCTGGGAGCATCTGATTTGAACACGGTAAAGGCAGCGGGCTATATTCTGTTTTAGTTAAAACAAAATGTGAAAACTGGTCTGGGCAGCCTTATTCCACATTCCGTTTGCGTGAGCACCTGTGTGACCAAAAGAATATTCGCAGCTTCCCCTACGTTTTCTCCAATGTTGAAAGCCAGGTGTAGCTTTTTTCATGACTACTGTGGTCATTTCATATAAATTGGCATGCTGTTCTGCAATGAAATGCATCCGTTTTTGTAATGGGAGGCTTTTTGTTTGTTCTTTTTTTTTTTTCACTTTGGCTAGTGAAAGAGGAGATTCTCTTTATAAAGCTTAGAAGTGGTATCAGTTTTTATTGCTACATGTTGGTTTTGGGCAAAAAATTATATGTGAGGCTCGCATTCTTTTTTTCCCCAACTGCATATATTTGCCCCCAACGTACCTTTATTGAAACTTGCGAAAGAAGGATTACCGTATTTGCACGAATATAACGCGACCACGAATATAACGCGAGGGCAGATTTTGATGCCATCAAAAAGAAAAAAAAAATATTATTACTATTATAACGCGAACCGAGGCCGCGTCAATTTCTCGCACTCGGGGGCATACCAGAAGGGAAAAGTCAATAGAAATAGAAGAAATATCAGTTAATGTTTTGACTGCACTCATCCTCACTGCTCAGGTCCTTCCGTTTACAATCCACTTGGCGACTACGCAGATAAGCAGCAGCACGGCACCGCTTGTCTAGCTCCTTTTTCTTCGGTGCGAGCTCCTCGGCAGCCCACAATCCAAACAAGGCACGAAGCAGAAGCACCAACACACAAACACCAGACCACTCTGGAGCAGAAACTAAACAATGCGCAGGCAGGAAAAAAAGACTGCTGAACCCGATACACGATCACACTTCTTGTTCTGGTCCCTCTGCATAAACAAACGCCTCGTGTTGCACGATTGCGTAAACGCGGTGGGTGGTCTTGGCTTGGCTTGTGTTGACCTGACTTGGCCCGGCTTAGCTCGGCTGGAATTGGCCAATGCCCGCATGCGCGCGCGCGCGCTGAGTTTCTGCGGCGGGCGCGTTGTTCAAACACAAAAGCGATCAAAAAATTTTTTTATGTTTTCTATTTGCCCCTTTACGTGGCCCAATAGCTAATAAATTCCCTTCCACACCCCCACTTCTTTTCCCACCAGATCGCCTGCACTGGGCCGGAGAAATGGCTTTCTCCTCTGGCTTTCTCCAGACTCGCGCGCCTCGTGGCTGAACTCGATTCCGAATATAACGCGAGGTGCGTTTTGGAGCACGCGATTCCGAAAAAAAAACTCGCGTTATATTCGTGCAAATACGGTATATCTTGTAGGTAAATAATCACTCCGTTGCAAACCTAAAATGTAGCAAAAGAGGAAGAAAATAAAAAGCAGCTTAGAGCCACTTTGGGCCCGGTGACGTCAACGAAATAATCGCACGAAGGAGAGAACCATCTTGTGGTTCCCAACTACAAACTTCCTTCTCATGGTCTTTTTGGGTGTTGGCACTGAAGCTCTATTCGGAAAGCAATTAAAGTGATAGCTTTATATGGGAACCCTCCACAAGCCTTCTTGTTGGTGTCTGTCTGACTGCATGATGTCAGCATGTCGCTTGACACAATTTCCCTGCTAAATTTGGTGGGGAAATATATACACACAATTCCAATAGAAAATGTTGCTCGTTAAAAACCCAATCAAGCGCTATCACACCTTCGTCACATTTGACGAAATCTAAGCCAGGCGATTTTTTATCGTAAGTGTTTTATTGCAAGACAGTGATATTCTGAGATTATGTCAGAATGTGTGTGAGAGTAAAGATTCTGACGTCTGGCTTTGCAGAGGTTGAAGGAGCTGAAACAGCGTGAGTTTGGACGTAATGTGCTCTCCAAAGTGAAGAGGGAAGGCCGTGGCCGGGAGAAAGAACAGCGAAGGCTACAGCAGCTGGCCGAGTTGAGGGCGCACGTCGCTGTGCTCAGGTAAGAGTGCCACCTTTCGCTCTGCACTTCACCTTCTCCAATACTCCATAGTTTGAGCTGTGCTTGTACATTTGCATACTCGTGGGCAGTGGCATTGCCAGGAACAGCTTTTGGGGGGGGGGGGAACAGCTTGGTTAACTGGTTGTCCCAAGAATACAACAAAAGTGTGTAAACCAATATTTGCGAGGGGTGATCAATAAGTTTTGCCTCCTAGGCTGTAACTTTTTATTCAGTGATGAAATTGAAAGACGTTACAATCAAATCAAAGTTTAGAATCTCCTCTTTCATGGGAGCACATAATTTTTTCAATATAGTCCCCATTGGCGGCGATGCGCTTCCGCTGCTGGTGCACTTCTCTCCACATGCCATTATAGACGATTGAGGGTGGCTGTTGACGACACCGTCGGTGCACTGCATCGGTAACCTTGTCATCAGACGCGAACCGTGTGCCCTTCAGATGTTCCTTTATATTGGAAAGCAGCCAAAAGCCTCTTGGTGTGAGGTCCGGGCTGCAAGGTGAGTGAGGCAAAACATCTTGGAACTGCAGCTCTTCCAGCTAGTCAAAAGCAGCCCTCAGTCATCTACTACGGCATGCAGAGAGTAGTGCACCGGTAGCAATAGTGCACTGCCGCCGGTGAGGGCTACAGTCGCCGACCGATTATTCGGACTTCACAGGGACCGAAAAAATGTCCTAATAATAGAGCAGTCCGAAAAATCAGGAAATTGAAAAACTTGCCTTTATTACTTCCAAGTGGGCTTAAAAAATTCGTAAATAGTGCCATGCTTCAGGTTACGCCTGCATGCTTTGTTTTAGGTTACGCCCCGTTTGCGTTTGGCAACTTTCTGTTAGCTTGAGAATCGCTGCCTTCTTTTCTAGCGTTATGGTGGCCATGACGTCCAAGCCAGCATTGTTCGAACGAGATCAGAGGCGCAAATGCACGAGCGCAAAATGGCGACTGGCGACGCGAAAGTGGGGTGGAGGCGCGAAGGGATGGAAGGAAACAAAGCAAAATGATAATGATGATGATGATGACGTGCAGCTAAATGGAAAAAAAGGGCTAGCTTAGCGTCACCTAGCGATAGAACTCAGGAGCACTCAAATAGCGCTGCCAAACCAAGCCAATCCATTTGCAGGGAACATAGAATTCAAAATGGCCGCTTCCCGGTGGTGTTTCCCGCTGATCGCTTGAGGCGATTTTGTCCGAATAATCAAACTTTCGGACTCCAAGCTGTCCGAAACGTTGGTCGTGAATATGTACTATTTCTATGGGGTAAGTCACGGTTCCTCCTTTAGGTCCGAAATATTGAACAAGTCCGAATTATCGGAGTCCGAGAAAACGGTCGGCGACTGTATATTGAAAAGTTATGTGCTCCTGGGAAAGGGCAGATTCGTGACTTCTATTTGAATGTAACATCTTTCGTTTCCATTATTGAATAAGAAGTTACAGCCTAGGAGGCAAAAGTTATTGATCACTCCTTATATATCCAGTTATTTGCAACCATATGGGCAGTCAACAAAAGTAGCTTGAACAAAGAAGGATGTGACCTTTTAGAGAAAGTGACTTAAAATATTGCTTTACCACAAAGTTTGGCCAAGATATTATTTCTTAGTAAATATTAGCATGAGCAACGCAACACCAGATAACTTATATCCATAGCTGCATACTGACATTTTGCTTTGTGTCAGCGTTCCTGATCATTTTTTTACTGTAGCAATTCTTATTTGAGGAAAAATTGCTCTAGGTTACAATTTTAGAAAGCTGATGTCTTTCTGAAGATAGCCCACGGACCACTTCAAGGACCGGAATATCACATAGTTTTTCAAGTTAAAGACCTCACCCATCCGGCTCTTTTGAAGTCAAATGAAACCACCCAGTAATATTATCTTTCCTAAATTTCATACCCAGAAGCTTGACTCGAGTTTATTTATGCAGATATGGTATGCTTTAGAGTTAAAGGGTGTCTCTACTTGGCATCAACATAAAGTTAGCATACCGTAAAATACCGGGCAAGCGCCCACTCAAAACATAGAGATATTCGCAATAAAATGGGGGATGGGCGCTTGTCCGGTCATCAATTTTACATATATATGTATTGTGCATATTTTCTCAGATCTTACAAATTAGGGTATGGGCGCTTAGTGTGGAATGGGCGGATGCACGGTATTCTGCGGTAGTTTCCATAGTGTTCCAGTGCTCTCAAAGCTACTCGTATGAGTGTGTGGCTTTGTTTGGCTTCTTCAGTTGTAGCCTTGAAAGTTGATGGCGAGCATAGTGAAGATGTTAACGATAACTGGGAGGATTGTCATTGTGATTCTTCTATTCCTTGCTGGAAGAAGTTGTAGCAATACGACAATGTAATTGGAACGCTTGTTTTCTGCTATACGTAACTAATGCAGAGGACCTACGGAGATGGGGACGGCGAAAAGTTCAGAGGACGCTTCCAACAAATTGACTCATCCCAAAAGATCTATGACTGGCTCCGGTCCCCAAGTCGTGATCAAGACGATGACTCTGACAGTGATGAAAATGAAGAAGAGGTCAGCATGGATCAAGATGATGCAGGCAACATTACTGACTCCAGCAGCAGAGACCCTGTAGATACACAGAGCTCCACGGCAAGCTCCTCTGTCTGCACTGCGGCACCTGTCGCAGCACCTGTCGCAGCACCTGTCGCAGCACCTGTCGCAGCACCTGTCGCAGCACCTGTCTCAGAACCTGTCTCAGAACCCCCAACAACATTCTTCGAGACTGGAGTCATGTTCGAACTTCCTCCTCTGCCTGAGATTCCCCTCCCTGGCAATCCATCCACTTCTCCTGGACCTTCGACCTCAGAAGCCAAGCTAGATCCTGGCCAAGAAAAGTACTCCCCGAAGATCCAACACCCATCCTGCCAGACCAGCAGCCTCCAGTGTTACCAGAACCCCCTCCACTTGCCCCACCTCCACTGCCTCCCTCCTTCTCTGGACTTGCTGGACTAGCTGGATTTCCTGGACTTCCTGGGATGCCTGGACTGCCACTCCCTGGTCTTCTAGGTCTACCTGGACTGCCTGGATTACCAAGCTTCCCTGTGCCTCCTGGATTTCCTGGACTGCCTGGATTTCCTGGGCTCCCAGGACCACCTCTGCCTACAGGTTCTTCTGGGGCGCCTGGTCCTCCCAGTATTATTGGTTCAAGTGACCCCCTAGCCTCCAGATGCCTCCCATTCCGCCTGTGCTGGCTGGCCTTGCTGGCCCTGTTGAACCTCCAAGAACTTTTGGATCTTCTGGGCCTCCTGCAGCTTCCGGACCTCCCGTGGCTTCCGGACCTCCTGCGGCTTCCGGACCTCCTGCGGCTTCCGGACCTCCTGCGGCTTCCGGACCTCCTGCGGCTTCCGGACCTCCTGCGGCTTCCGGGCCTCCTGCGGCTTCCGGACCTCCTGTCTCGTCTGCATCAGCGATGAGTGGTGGTGCTTCTGGCCCTTCTGGACAACTCGGGTCTCCGACTCCTAAAAGTTCTACGACTGCCGAATCCCCTGCTACTCCCTTGCCAGAGCCGTCCAAATCAAAGCTGCTGCTTGGAAAGGCGTTGGCGAAGAAGCTGACTCATTGCTTTCTCTCTGACCTCCAAGCAACCACTCCAGAAAGCGCTAGAAGTGAAGAGCAGCCGCAGGAGCAGCGACAGGAGCAATGGCTTCCTCTTCAAAGTCAGCTGGAGGAGCTCTGTCTTTTAGTTTTGCCCGCAAGGCCCAGGGAAAAGTGGCGGCAGTGCCGATCAGCTTGTTCAAGGAGGAAGATGAGCGGACACCCGAGGAGGATGCGGCAAACTCTGCGGCTGCTCCTGCAGAGATTTCGGAGTCTGGGCCTGCCATTGAAGATTCAGACACAAAGAAGGAGGGGCAGGAGAGTAAGCCATCGGAGGATGGACCAGACAAGGACTTTTACCATGTGGCTCCTCCAGAGAAGCTCAAGGTGAAGCCCAAGTTTGAGTTTGTCAAATTTGTGAGAAGTGATCCGTTCGAGCTCAAGCTACCTCCTGATGCCACTGAAGGAGTACCCGAAAAGCCAAAAGAGAGCAGGAAGCTAAGGCAGCAGGAGATGTCAAGAAGCAGAAGGTATTAGAAGGAAGTGATGGAGGAAAAGATGAGAAGCCAGCAAAGGAAATGGACGAGGAGACAAAAGGAGAAGGGAAGAAGGAAAAGACGACAGTTGATGCCAAGAATGAGCAAAGGAAGCCCAGCAGGAGTCCTCCCATTAAAAAAAGGTCCAAGGAAAATAGAAGCAGGTCCCGCGAGAGAAAGAGGAGTGGGTCACGCGACAGAAAGGGCAACAGGTCTGAGAAAAAAGGAGCAGGTCTAAGGAGCGCAAGAAAAGCAGGTCTAGGGAGCCTCGAGGGATCCGTCCAAAAGACCAAAAACAAAGCCGCTCCAGAGAAGATCGTAGAAGTGGTTCTAAAGAGCGGCGGTCAGGCAGGGCACACGACCGCAGGAGAAGCAGGTCAAGGGAACGGAAGAGGAGCAGGTCAAGGGACAAGGAAAGAAAGGAGCGCAAAAGGAGCCGCAGTAGAGAAGGAGGAAGAAACGGAATCGAAGCACAGAGAGAAGGAGCCGCTCAAGAGAGCGAGACAAGGGAAAGGATGGAGGGGACAGGCCAAAGAAGGACAGGCAAGAGGAGGACAAGAAGGTCAAGGAGAAGCACTCCAGCAGTGATGGGAAGAAAGGGGAGAAAGCGAGGGAGCACAAGGGGAACGCCGAAAGTCTTGGAACGAATGACTCGAAGAAAGAAGCAAAGCACACCAGCTCATTGAAGAGTCAAGAGGACAAGAAATCAAGCACCCCCACTGCCGACAAGCAAGTTACCAATGCTGAAGAAGCTTTTCGGGAGAAAAGAGCACAAGCAAGATCAAATGGCTCCCGTGACTTGCAGCCTATATCTCCAAGGAGGGAACTTTCAAAATCTGATAAAGAAGAACCCATTTTAAATCTGAGTTATGAAGACAGCCCTCTTGAAACATTTCGGGAGACAGACAGCACTTTCAGCGCAGACGGAGACTTGTGTCGGGATGGTTCAAGCAAGGTCTTGCTGGAAATCCTGGATGAAGAGTTTGATGACGTTGCTCTTGGTGGAATTTCTGACAGTCCGCATGTGAAGCAAAGCTCTGCCAGCCACGTGAAACAAGAAACCTCCACCCTGGCTGATTTGTTTGAGAAGGACATGTCTGCTGATGTTTGTCAACAAAAAGCATCAAATCTTTCTGTTGAACCAAAACACAGCGCTACAAGAAAAGCTTCTTCGAATAAAGTCCCAACCTCCGTAGAGAAAGCTGTTGAACGAGGAGAACCAAAAAGGTTCAAGCAGGAGGCTTTAACAGAAAGCTACACTGCAAAAGAGAAGGAAAGTAGAAGCCAGAATAAAAAAGTTGAAAAGGCAGAGGACCCCAGCAAAACCACAGCATTGTCAAGCGATCCTTTTTTAGGGAAAGAGAAGTCCTCTGCCATCAAAAGGGCATAGGGCTTCTAAAAACGCAAAGGAAAACGATGAAATCGGAAATTATTCTGCGGACGTTGCACTAGTACCCAAAGACTTAAAAGCCGAGAAGCACACAAGCAGGTCTAGTGGGCAGGAGGTTTTGCCTGCTGTACAGGAGTCCAAATCTAAGCCAGTGGCCATCTCTGCCAATAAGGACAGGAATCTGCTGAGAAAGAAAAAGCGAAGGCCTTGGTCAGGGCCTCGAAGAAAGGAGAGCAGGCAGGAAAAGCCTCCAAGGGCAAGCGAAAGCTGGAGGCCAGGAAAAAAAGAAAAAAAGCAAGGTGAGCAGCTCGAGTAGCTCCTCTTCATCTTCCTCATCTTCAAGCTCCTCGAGGAGCAGCAGCAGTGGGTCCAGCAGCAGCAGCAGCAGCAGCAGCAGTTCCAAGGGAAGCTCAAGCAGCAGCAGTGACTCAGATTCTGATGGCTCCAGTAGCTCTTCTTCCAGTTCTAGTTCCAGCAGCTCAAGCAGCTCGTCGTCTTCATCTTCTTCTCCGGACTGCCCTCGTAAGCTGAAAAGAAGAGGGAAAAGCTGAAACTGAGGTCGAAGATGCTCAAAGAGAAGATGGCTAGATTGGCAAAGAAGGCTGAGGCACCAAGGGTTTCCACACAACCGTCGGCAGCTGAGATGCAAGAGGAGGCCAGGCAGGTCGCTGTGGATAGGGTAGCGAGCCTAGAGAGTCATTTCCTCTCGGAGATGTCGAGCAAGAAGGGCTGTCCACCTGCTCCCACTGCTGTAGATAATGCCATTGACGTAGATCCTTGCAAGCCTTTGTCTGCACCTGGCGTTGATCATGCCGTGCAGTTGCAATGCAAAGAAAGCGTATGTGTGAAAACCCTGAAGCCTACCGAAAAGAGCAGTCCCATTGTCCAGGAAAAACCTTTGCCTAAAAGTTCTACCAGCCATACTCAAGCTTCAAAAAATTCTGGCTTGAAGTTGGAGAAGATGTCAAATTCTGAAAGTAAAGATGATGCTTGCCCCGTGAAACCACCTCCAAGGCATGCTGCTGAAGCTTTAACAGAAGTCAAAGCAAATTTTGATAGTAAGGATGATGCTTGCCACGTAAAACAACCTCCAAGGTATGCTGCTGAAGCTTTAGCAGAAGTCAAAGCTTCTACACCAAAGTCCGACGAAATATTATCCAAAAGTCAAGAAATTCAGCTGCCAAAACCCCCGACCAAATGCACCTCTGAAAAACAACCAGATTCGGCGGGTTCTAATTCAAAATCGGCAAAGGCTGCCCTGGCTATCTCTAATGAAGATGTGCCACGCACAAAGGGTGCAATCACTAGCACCAATGATGGTCCTACTGCACCAACAAGTTCAAAGACAGGGAAGGTTGATAGCACTGACCACGGTGAAGATGCGAGAAACAACTACAGGAAAAAAGCTCGGTTGGACGAAAGTCTAAAAAAAAGAATCTCGGGTCCTAACGAAAGTAATGAAAGTAGTGGAACAAGTGAGCGCAAGAAAAGAAAAGACGCCTCAACATCTTCTACCGCAGAGTGTGCAAGCCTACCCAAGAGAAAGAAAACCCCGGAGCAAGATCCTAAAGTTGCTAAAAAGTCCCGTAATTCTGGTAGTGGCCAGACCAACAAGCAGGTGTTAAGAACCAAAACAGAAAAAGTGACTTCTGCACATAAAAGTTTGAATGTGCCAGAGAAACCATCTGGAACTAATACTAAGGTCAAGCTTTCATCTGAGGCAAAGGACGAGGACAAGGAAAAGAAAACACAGAAGGAGAAAGAACAGCTGAGAAATGAAGCACTTGCAAAGGCCCGCAAGGATAGCGCTGAAGTCATCAAGGTGAAGTCGCTTGATCGCAAGAAGGAAATCAATTGGCCGATGTCCCTTATCAAGTACACGAACAGCAAACCCTTCATTTCGTATGGATGCAACCCTGTGTATGGTAATATCCACAGTCTCGTCGTTGGAAAGAAAGATGCTCATGAAGAGGCTTCATCTGTGGTGCAAAAAGCCGAAAAACCAAAACTGACTCCTCGAGCAGTGTCTCCGGACCTAAAAGTCATGTCCGGGCTGCAAGCACTGCAATGCTTGTACGACAATGCGGACAGCCCAGATCAACCTGCGAGAAATGAGGACTCGGGGAGCGAAGTCGAAAAAATAGAGGAGCTCCCTGTCCGAAAAGAGGTCAAGGCAAACATCCACGATGACATCAGGGTAAACAACAAAAAATCTACTGAAGAGAAGATTTTGAAGTCAATATCAGTACCTGTTGCTTTAGGTGAGCCAAAACAAGAGATTGAGTCAGCCCAACCTTCAGACTCCATCAAGGACCCAGGCTTATCTTCAAATTTGGTGTCAGGTTTACAAGACAAACTGGAACCACTTGAACAAGAGCAATATGCTCTAAAGGAGTCTTTCCTTGTGGGGAGTCCCCTCTTATAGAGGAGACCCCCCTTGTGGAGAAGAACCTTGTGGAGGGCTCCCTTGTAAAGAATGACCCTCTTGCAAAGGAGGACCCTCTTGTAAAGGAGGGCCCTCTTGTGAAGGAGGGCCCTCTTGTGAAGGAGGGACCCTCTTGTAAAGGAGGACCCTCTTGTAAAGGAGGACCCTCTTGTAAAGGAGGATCCTCTTGTAAAGGAGGACCCTCTTGTAAGGGAAGACTTTCCTGTAAAGAGGACTTTCTCGTAGAGGAGGTCCCGCTCATAAAGGAAGACCTTTTTGTAAAGGAGGACCCCGTTGTAGACGTCTTGCCCCTTGATGGCAACTCCAAGAAGAGAGCCGTCTCTGTGGACACTAACACTGACAAGAAAATCATGGGTCACCCTTCAACTGCACCAATGCAGCTTTCCGACGATGAGCAAGAAATGGCTGTGATGGTGGATTCTGAACTGTCAGTTGAAGAAAAAAGGTTCATCAAGTACAGCCGCAACGTTCTCACTGAGCAAACGACTGCTTTAGCAGCAACAGGTTTGGAAGATAGTCCAAGTGCCTATGAAAGCCATCATTTTGCTGAACATTGCCAGCCAGAAAAGGAGTTGCAAACACAGGCTACAACTGCACTCGAAGTGGACACGGCTGCATTGCCCCGTCCAGTCGCCATCCTCGGTCCTGTGCAGGATACTGTTGCAGGTGTTGACAAAGATTTGACTTCGGAGTATGAGAAATTCATGGAACAGCTGAATTTAGGTAGCTGCATCGAAGTGGAGGTTGCTCACGAAGTTGAAGTTCCCTGCGAAGAGACCTCGATCATGGAGCCAGAGCGTTCACCCGATGCCAGCGACATGGCTGAATGTGACCCTAGTGTGGAATCTCCTGTGGTGCAATTTAAGAATGCCGGTGCACTAGGAACTGTTGTCACTGACACTTCATTAGACAGTACTGTGAAAGAAATGAAACAAGAAGCATTGTTGGCAGATGCTTCTAGGTTGGTGGCAACCTGCGAGATGGAAGAAAGAAACATATTACCGAATGCAGCTCATTCCTCTTGCACAGCAGTGCCCTCTTTTCATCTCGCTCCCGTCACTGCACCTACTCCCGTCGTTCTTCCATCCTTGGAACCATTATCCGCTCATCCTATCACTTCCACCCACATTCCTATTCTCGCCTCCATTTCTGTTCCTGCTCGTACCGCTGCACTTGTTCCATTGGCTACCCCCAGTGTACCTCCATCAGTCCAGCCTCATGTCCCTGCTTCAACATCTCTGCCAACATCGCTCCCAACCTCGGTTCCAATCAAGGCCCCCTCCTTCGCTCTGCCTGGGCTGGCCATCCCACCTCCTGTTCCCATTCCCGCTCCCGCCCCTGTTCCTGTTCCTCCTCCCGTGCCAAGCCCTGTTCCCGTTCCAAGCGTGGCGACGTCCCAGGCTGCGGCCGTGTCGTCCAGAGCGAGTGTCGCAGCTTCAGGCTCTGTACCAGTAATAACCTTGAAGAAATCACATAGAAGAAAACATTGCGACACTATTAAAGCATCTAGCAGCGTGGAAGATATCCCTCGGCACACGCGAAGGTCGCGATTGTGAGCACGGTTCAGCCTCCTCCAAGTAGCACCGCCACTGGCAAACCGGAAGCCACGCAGCCGCAAGTGTCGAGCAGCAAGAACATCTCGCGGCCAATTATCATCAAGGTGCAAGCTAACAAGGACATCCGCACCGAACAGATCCCCGATGCCCTCCGTGCCCCCACCTGCGAGAGCACGCAAGTCGTCGAGCAGCCATTGCCCGAAGTCTGGGACGAAGTCGAGATCCAGAACGAAGTCTGCGTGGAAGACAATGCCAGGTTCCAGCCATCTTCCGGAGACGACATGTTCGTCGCAGTCATGGATACGGAAGACATCTGCCTGGCAGCCGTAGAGGAAGTGGCCTGCTCTTCGTCGGACGACCTATCCTGCGTCTCCACACCCTCCCCCTGCCTGCCAGACCTCGGAATGCCGGTGCCTCAGGAGCCAGTTGAGGTGGAGGTCGTGGCGGAGGTTGTGGCGGAAGAGGGGAGGGCTCCACCACCGCCTCCCCCTCCCCCAAGTTCCTGCGACTCAAACCCCGCAGGAGCAAGACGGTGGAGCAGCCCCTACCCTCGCCGGTGAGCTCCTCGTCAGGCTGCGGAGAGGAGGATGAGGCGGGCGATGGCAACTCCCCTCCACCTCCGCCACCTCCCCCGGGACGACCCCCGGCCCCTGTCAAGTGTCTGGTGCTGCCCCCTCCCCCCGCCACGGGGATCCTGATCCCTGCGGGAAGGGGCTCTCTTTCGGGGGAGCCCAAGAAATCGGTGACGTTTGCCGACGGCATCCCCCCCGGCAGAGACCCCCTGCCGACCAGAGCTCCTCGGGCGGTGCCCCCTCCCCACCCCCTCCACCTCCCCCTCCCCCCGGGAGCGCAGGCACCGCACCAGGGTCAAGGTGATTATGCCCTCCTCCATCGTGGACAGGCTGCCACCGCCCCCTCCGCCCCCCAAGAAGGCCCCTGCAGTGACGGTCGTTGCGGCGACGCCATCTGCTGCACCAGCTCCCGTTGCCGTGGAGGCAGTAGGAGCTGCTTACGCGCAGTACGGAGTGCACTTGCCGCAACAGGCGGGCTACCCGGCTGCAGCGTACGCAGTCCCCTACAACAGCTACCCCGCGGGATATGCCGTGCCCTACGCCGCACACCTCGCACAACAGCAGGCGTACACGTACGTCGCTGCCACCGCAGGCCTCCCATCATCCCCAACTGCAGCCTCAGTTGTACGCAAATGCCGCAACCGTTGCAAACGCCGCAACTGCAGTGTATTACCACCAGCAGCAGCAGATGATGCAGACGGTTCCCGTGCAAGCGCAGCAGCCACCACAGCCTCCGTTGCCTCCTCGACCCCCAACGTAGGCTTTTATATCTTTTCCCATCTCTCATTTCATCTCCGAGTGCGTGGCTCTGCTTTGGTTTTCGGGTCTGCATTGAAAGAGGGGTCATAATGGGGTGTAATGAGCTACTGTTTGTTTGTGGAAACAATTTATATAAATTGAGCCTCATACATGTGCACCATGTCATGGAAGGAAGAAATGCAGGCAGGCATCTGAATGTGTGGATAGTTACTTAGTTGAGCTGGGACTGTTCACCGCTAGGATGAAACCATTGGTTCTCAAGTGCTGTTGCTTGATCGAGCCTCGATTGGGACTTGAAGGGAGGGCCTCCCGTGGGCCACTTGCTCACTTCGGATATGGACTTTTTGTTGGAGCAGAGCTCTTTGTTGTCACTTGTGTAAATACTTGTTTTTGTGATCCATAGAATAAAGCGATGGTATTCTTGTCACCTACTCAGCTGCTTGCAAGTGTTACTTATGTAACCAACCATTGCATAATCTTTCCTCTTAAGTTGTAGACATGTAAAAATTGAGGAAATGAGGATGAAATAGTGGCAGATCCTTCTGAGTGCATGTAGTCATAGTTTTAGCTAGTACAAGACAGCACTTCAAAGTGCTATAGGGCGCATTCACTGGCCGCCATATATGAGGTCACTGTGTAGAGCGCATGCTCAGAACGAGCTCACATTAATAGGTTGCCAAGACCGGCAATCTTGATGGTGCGGGGTGCACGTTGCAAAATAACTGTGGAAGCTAGCCATCAGCACGTGCTCAGCATTAGCGCACACAGATATGGCCGCCAGTGAATACACCCTATATCAACACAGAAGTTTGAGTCCAGGCTCCTAGAAACTTGATTACCCAGCAGCATAGCATTTTGTTGCAACTCTAAGTTCAATAAATACAAGTCTATAGCCTGGCACCTAAGGTCTAGAAAGCTATGCTTTGAACAGACTGGCAATGCAAGCTTCCTGATGCAAGCCAAACTGGCAACAATGGTCAGAGCATGCCAAGGGCTTGAATTTTCTCTGTAATGAAATATTTTAATGATGAAACAATATTTTAGCTGTTTTAGGAATATTAACACAATATCCCCAAAGAAATTGAACAAATCTGGAAGTCGGTTCATTTCTGCACATTAAAAAGCCATATATTCTAGCGCATTAGGAATAATATCCATGTAAAATAGAAAGTTTGATAGTTTGATGGGCACTGGCAGTGTCTTCAGGTACTTGAGCCTTCGTTGCCCAACTGTCCTCCGTATGCCAAGTCTGCAGATGGACTGCAGTGATCTTGGTTTGTCTGCAATGAAATGGAAAGATATTGGATTTTCTGCTGGGGTAAAAAGATGACCACCAGCACTATACCACATGTGACCATTTTCTCCCATGCGTGGGTGCAAATTACAAAGCCACTAACCCAGACACCCAAGTCCTCATGTCACTGCAAACCGCCTTATTTGGGACATATTCTCGGATTATGGAATGACTCCTCATATGCAACACTGCCCCATGACGCTCCCTAAAATGTGGGCTGGAGAAGTCGCATGCTTGAATGACATTTATTTTTGCAAAATGTGTCTTGGCTCTTTTTTAATGCGAATAGCATTCTTTGGATACTTCACGCACTTTTCGTCTATGTATCTATCTATCTATCTATCTATCTATCTATCTATCTGGCTATCTAACCTCTTACGCCGCGGGTCGATAAATAAATAAAAAAGACCGGCGCCGGCTGGGATTCGAACCGTTGACCCTTTGATCAGCAGGCAGACGCGCTAACCACAGAGCTATGAAGGCAGTCATTCACCGCACTCTAAACATTTGTTTATATCTTTACCATAGGACGCGCTTGACAGCGCTGTCACAGCTACCGGTGCGCGCGCGTTCCATGCACGAGGGCTAGCTCACCCTCTCCCGCGCTCACCCTCTCCCTCTAGCTCACCCTCTCCCGCGCTCGGGAGACCTCTAGCTCAGCCTCACGAGAGCGGAATGAGCCCTCGTGCATGGAACGCGCGCGCACCGGTAGCTGTGACAGCGCTGTAAGCGCGTCCTATGGTAAAGATATAAACAACCGTTTAGAGTACCGTTGGTTGAGACTAGCTGAGACGCCAGAAAGTCTGGTCGGTACCATTTTGAGTGTTTGTGCGTATGGCGCGTGCTTTGCTCGCCTTCCTAAGTGACACAAACGCACGTGCTGGGCTGCGGAGATCGTGCGCAGGGCTGTGAAAGTCAACAAATTTAGAATCGCCTCAAGAGTGGGCTGGCGTATCTAGAGTGTGCCGGCCACCTGACGAACGCGCATAACTCCGCACCGTTTGATGCTATTCGCATTAACGTAGATAATCATTCCCAAAGGATGGGTTCTGCTGATTTTTCCTTTTCAGCGCTTCAGCAGTTGCAACATGCATGTAAACAAAGGGCGACTTTAATATATTGGTTTTATGTACTCGGCTGAAATCAAAGGCAAACACTACAAAACAAACAGTGAAGTGGCATTTTCAGTGACCAATAATTGTGCAGGCTATCGTAGAAAAGGTTTGGAGACATAGAGCATCCGTCTGAATGTATGTTAATGGAGCAGTAAAATGTAGTGCCTTATTTCGTTTTTAGAACAGCAGAAAACGGCTATTAATAATTTGCCACCTCCAGACAAAAAGAAAAAGCTGGATGTTGGTGCCTTATATCAAGCAATGAAGACTACAAATGGCACCCCAGAGATGTCCTGGGAAGGGGCAGTCCAGGGTTGGAGCCACACACATCTGACTCCGGAGTTTGAGCAATAACCACAATGTCACAGAGGCAGTCCCCATCCTGTGATGCCAACTCAAACGAAGGATGATTCATCACCGAGGGATAACCCACATTTATTAGTAGTTTGGGGAAATAAAGGCTTTCTCAATTAACATTCGTGTTTCGCATTACGAGAGACAATCTTTTTGCAGGAGAAAAATGTAGCTGTGAAGGAAAGGGCAACTACAGTCTCGCGTATGATGCTGTGCTGTTTTTCTAGGAACTGGGGCCTGTAAACGAAAGAAGACATGTTCTGTACTTCATGGATACAAACTACATTCTAGGCACTGGACAAGTGCAGTAAAGACAAGTTGTCCCTTTAACAACATGTCACACTGTAGTCGTTGACTGATGAGATCCTTCGGTTGTCCCAGCTCACCCTTTCCAACTTCGGTACCTCTTGAGCCTCGAGCGTGCACCTGCATCCAAAGCACGGCGGAGGGCAAAGAGCGCATTCTGAAGGAGGGGCATTTTAAAGAGACGCCCCGCCATTCTCATCCTTGTAGAAACCTCTTGGAAGGTGGTGGTAGGCGAGTCATATTGTGAGCAGATGACGACTTAGATATCGTCCCTGTCGACACGTACTAGGGCAGCTTGCTAGTGCTGTAAAAGAAACCTCACCCAGAAACTGCTGGAAGAGTATCTTGCAAGGGGCGTTCTGGGGAAGGTCCGTGGCCAAAAGTCCACGGACGTCTCGTTGCCACAGGCGTCCCCAAACTCTATGAACAGTACGCCGAAGCGGGTGGGGCACCGATGCTTCACGAGCACGTGGGACAGCGACACCTGCGGGACACGTCGGCATTGGTATACTGGCTACTGTACAAGGTCAGGTGCTCGGCGTTTTGATTTCCTCAGCATTAGTCTAGAGCGTGCTCCCCGAGATGGCACAGCAGAACAGCAAGTGCACTTCCCTCGGGGCCAATGGGATGTTTTCCTGCATGACTGGTATGAAGTTCTTTGTCTTGCATGAAATATATGGTGAGTGCCGTGAGGCGAGAGATACAGAGCTACCACGAGCAAGCCTTTCAACGTTGGCGGCACACAATTTACCAACTTCGTCTCACAGGGCCACAGATCGATGGGTACAGCACAGACCCATACACATGTAGATGGCCACTTGGATAACGAGCAGTGGCGTCACAAGGGTCACCGGCACCCGGGGCGGTAGCCCGCCGTGACACGACACCCCCCCCTCCCCCCCGCTCTTGCGTGGCCCACCGCGACATTCCCCCCAAGCCCTGCACCCGGGGCGGTCCGCCCCCCCCCCCCCCCCCGCCCCCTTGTGACGCCACTGATAACGAGTATGTTTTCATACGCGCCTCTGTGATTTATGAATGGTGATATCACTTGCCTGCACAACGGGTAGCTGGCATCTCCCTCCTCCTCCTCCTCCTCTCTCCTCATTTACTCCTCCCCTCCTCATCCCTCCCGCATGGTGCATTATGTGAAACATCCCATAATGCAACGCGCAGGTCACAAGTGGACCCGCGCAGTGCATTATGGGACGCTTCCCATAATGCACCGCACGGCCTACGCCGACGTCGCTCAAGCCGCAAACGAGCGCCTAAGAGCTGCGCTCTAAAACAGTGAATGAGTCTTTTCTCTTGTCCCATTAACAAACGATAGTTTTCCTGAGGTGAAATTTATGCAAAAAAGTGTAATGAAGAAAAATGCATTCAAAGTGCTCCATCCCTACCTTTTCTTTAGCATTGGGGGACCGAAAATAATTTATAAAATATTAACTATGCAGTGTAAACTAATGGAACTTTCTGGGAATACTCTCTAGATGTTGGTGGATGTAAATATGGCATTTTTCAAAATTAACTGTTATGCAAAAAAAATTTTCTGGGTAGTGCCCCCCTTAAACATGGTTTAACTGACAAAGCATGGTGAGAATTTTTTGCTTTTTCTTGATGTCTGTGCTCTTAGTTTATGTAACGCGGTACAGTTAAATTAATGACCGAGGACAAAAGTAACAAACTGACAAATAATGCAACAATAGTTTTTGAAATAGAGCAGTGGTTCTCAACCATCGATGTTTCACGGACCCCTTTTGGGTCGGCCGAGATGATGGAGGACCTCATGCATGGTGAGAGGAGAGGAAATGTATAGGTTAAATATAATAATGATTTAATAAATGGATATGACTAAGGGCTAGTGTGAAATACACCTCTCGTATTGGCATGCACACGAGAAAACCTGCCCGAAAACTGAAACATTTCTTCTCGACCTGAAAAAAATGCAAGGTTTATTGCTTTGCTTGACTGATGAGGCAGGGTTTCGCGGACCCCTAGAATGCCTTCGCGGAACCCCCATTTGAGAACCACTGAAATAGAGGATTGCTCCCAGGTACAAAATTTTACAAGTGAAAGAACTGGCAAAAATCTGTTTAACTACACACAGTAAAACTAGCTTGTATGTTGTCCCCCAGCTCCCTAATGCATTTGGATTTCAAAAGAAATTTGTATAAAGTTTTTCACAGTTGTAGAAGTTATGTTGTTCAGACACAAAGAAAAAGCATTTAACCTTTTAACTAGACCATACTTGTTTTCCCCTCAAAAACCGCAGTAAAAAAATGTATGGCTCCTCATGGAGCATTACTATATGAAGAATGAAAATATATGTAGGTGCATTTTAGATTGGAAATATGTTATTTTATTAAAGAGATGCTGAACCGAAAATCGAATTTCAGAAAACAATGCAGAATCGGTAGGCGGGACGCTAGAAATCCCGAAACGTCCCTCATAAAGCGGTTTCTGTAACGGATCAACAAATTTTTGTAAAAGAAGAGTACGCTCGCACAAGGCCGAAAAGACTCGTGATTTCGCGATTTTCCTTTCCTCCTCTTTTTTCTTTGACTCTGCGAGGGCGTGGAGAGGAAAGGGAGCGAGGCCATTTCTCTTCCTCCTCAACTCTTCTGCGATAAGATGACGTCAACGTTCTCCCTTATTCGCTCCTTTATTGTCCAGAAATACGGCCATCCGCTCAAGATATGGCTATATGAGTGATGTTTAAGTGGTTTATGACGCCCTGTTGAACACTTCTGCAAGCTTATTTTGTGAAATCGAATTTTGGTTCAGCATCCCTTTAAGACATATACACTTCAAACGCCAAAAGCATAGCTTCTTCCTCCGACAGCCAAATCTTGTAAGAACTACCTTGTGCAGCGTATGAGTAATGTGCAAAACTTGCTTTCTTGTTGAGGTGAAAATGAGTTTCGATGTTGTTGGACTGACTGATCATTTATAAAATTAAATTAAGTAATTGGAGCACAAAAAGGCTCGAGGTATACCTAAGCGCTTCTTATGAGTTGTGAATGCGAAAGCATGAATGTCGTTCTCGTGAAGTGGCCGCGCCGCGCTCGGAGTATGCTCGAGCAGGCTCTCTCTGGGAGGCCCCGCTAGCCAACGCTTCCTTTTCCTGGCGCGGGCATGTGGCGCCATGGGGTGGCTCTCCTTGAAACCGACGCGCCTCGGCCAATAAGAACCTCGTTCTTGGAAACTATGACGCATGCCGCCCAATGGGAGCCCTATCCATCAGATTTGGGCTTCACTTGGAGAGAGGAACTTATTTGCCACGGCTTCACTTAGCTCCATTGGGAGAGGGAGTTTGGCGCAGCAGCTGATGACATCGGCTCGCTCCACGGGACAGTTAATGCTTTCGCACTAAATATGCTGGTTTGCAAAGCAGGATGGTATCCTGTTAATGAAAACATTTTTGTTTGTAAACAATATGATTTAAATAATTTTGTCCACATTTTGGATAAATGGAAGAACAATTTGATCAGTAAAATTCACATGTTGAATCCAGGCAAACATGAGACCAGAGTGTCGAACCGGAACTGAACCGAACCAAAATCTTCGCCATCTCGGAACTGAACCAGAAAAAATACAACAATAACCGATTCAAAATGGTTCACAGTATTTTCTGTTTTCCCTTTCTGTTAATATCACGAAATATTTGAGAATAAAAAATTGGCAGAGTTCTGTATTTATTTATTGTCGACACCGTGACGTCACATGACATTGTGACGTCGCATACGCAAGTCACGTGACACCGTGACATACTCGATAGCTATCAGCCCAAATCAAGTGCTCGGGTTCATGACAATCAGCATTGCCATACATTTGGCTCATGTTTATTCAAAGATGGGAATAGCCTAACTCTAACAATGTCAGGAAGCTCAGCCCATGCACTATGCTTTGTCAACCCCAGTGTATGACTATGATGAACACTGATGGTATAAAATTAGCGTCGCATCACGTGGCCACTTGCTCTAATTGCGAGTTGAAGAAGGAAAGCTGTTGCTTTCCTTTATTTTTCTGTATCTGGCATTGTGCAGCGAGAAAAAAATGAATGGATATTTTTGCAAGTTATTAATGTCGGGAATTAGTTCTTGGAGGTATTTACTGAAAACCCAAAAATTGTTGCACGACCCATTTTACATGTACACGTCATTGAGGCACCCAAACATGTTTTTGTTGTTTCTATACTGCCTCAGAAAGCTGTCCCCAAGAATGGAGCATTCAAGGGACTAAATGTGACTTATTGATTCGTTGTTACGTGGGAACTACAAGCGTGTACGGGAGAAATACCTGAAAAGAAAGACCTATAGTAGACAGCCGAACGTTGGCAGCTGCTCCAAGTCTCGCATGCAGTGCCGTTCTCAAGTTTTTCTCTAGCTTCGACCACCACCGTGTTTTGATTTTGTTTTAACTTGCTTTTCGGTGCAAAAAAAGAAAAAAAGAAATAGAAAATTATTTATAACAAGCGACATAAACATAATTGTTGAATTAACACCCCCAAACAAAGGAGAGAGTCCCTTGGGAATAAGCATTCTCTGAAGGAGTGATGAGAAGAAGGAAAGAGGGGAGGGGTACTCTTAAAAACGTATGTGTTGTAAAGGTTCCTCTGCCCCGCATCTTCGGCACAGACCAGAAAGTGTGGCCCCGGAAACTACTTTTTTTGCAAAAACACTCTCTCCAGGAAGCGCATTTTCATAGTGGCAGACGCCTGTGCCGTTCCTCGCAACGCTTCACTACGTGAGAATAATTTGTGTCCCTCAAATATACGGCTTGCACTGAAAGCGAACCTTCTGCAGCGGGCATTTTGCAACACCGGATTTGATTTTCTCAGCAAGAACGAACCGCAATGACCACCAGCATATAGTGCAATGATGTCACGTGTAAACCATGTTCAGTTTTTTTGTGAAATGTGATGTTCACACCACTAGCAAAAGCAGATGTCCGCATTGTAAAGTTGAGCAGTATACACAACAGGCTCGCGATGATATACGGCAGCCTCATAAAACGTTAGAGTGCATGACTTATAAAGCACCGAGTTGTAAAGTGAGGGACCAAAACGAGTGCAGGTAAAACTGAACATAACACTAGCTTCCCAAGGCGGTACTTTGCAAAGTTTTGAGTTCATGCAAGCTGATGTCCAAATGTGACTGATGTTAGGATTATCAGAATCTTTGTCTCTCCTTTGCGCTATTTATATGTAATTAAGAATATCAATACCTATGTTTGTTTGTTCTTGCAATAAGGCATTGTGTATTGCATTCTTTTGAAGAATACCATTTATTATCTCTCTGGACATTTCGTGTATTTGCCTTAAGATCTATCATGTGAGCACAAAGTCCTTTTTGTAATACCCTGCGACTCGGTGTTTCACGCTGCCAAACAGCAAACAAAAAGCATGTTTCCGCTGATCGGCTCAACAGCCAACGTATTTTCGAGTATCGTCCTCTTGTGTCAGTCTCAAGCGGTTATGTGAACTTCATACAGTCCAACTGACGACAATGAAGTATATTTAATTTAACCCCTTGCCTACTAATTTTTGCTTCAAAAAATGTACAGCAGTATTTTTTTTTAAACGGGCAATTAGCAAAGTTTTGCTAATTGCCCGTTTAGCTAACTGAGCAATTAGCCCGTTGCTAATTGCCGAATTTTAAACGGGCAATTAGCAAAGACAAAATTATTTCCTCGATTTCCAGGTGTCATATCTTGCTCTAAATCGACTTCTGGTCAGAGTCCCACCGAAGTGCAGACGCCGAAGTTAATAAAATGCTTGCAGGATTCACATTGTTTTTATCACTGCTGTAACTGCCCATCAAACTATCGTCTGATTTCTAAAGATCGAAAAGGCTGAAGGATTTGTCGTCGCATATGTCTGAACATTAATCCGTTTCAAAAAGAAGGTTTTGTATCTCTTTGTTGGTCTAAAGCGGACATCCGCACCAAAGCCATGTTGTTGTAGCATAAACACTCGCAAATGACTGCTTTTTTTTTTTTGCTTTTTTTTAATTAAATTTAGCGTTTTTTCTGTCAAGCAGCAAAACAAACGAGTGAACTACCCAAGGTAAATGGAGCAACAGGGGTGGTTTTGCCATCAAGCGCCGAAACCGAAATGCGAGTCACGCTTGCGGTCGGGCTTAATGGTCCGTAAGGGTGTCACGAGTGACACTCGTTAGTATGCAAGGATTTAAAGATATACATCATAAGTAAATGCTCACCAAAATATCTGAAAGATTCTTTGCAAATTTTTTTCGGCGTTTTTATTCTCGATAGGCAGTGGTATATGTAATTTGGGAGAGCCATAAACAAACTTCTGATTTTGAAGCTGATTTAAGTAACTATACATTCCTGACAGATAGTATTTTAGCTCCTCAAACATTTAGAGTTTATTATTGGCTCTTTTATGTAATAAATATAGATTTTACGTGCCAGTGGGCTGGACAGAAACAAAGTACACAGGGCGCGTGGTGGAACTATGATGATTGCACATGGAGACCATCGGAAAGTGACCAGTTAAGTAACTGCCATGTCGAAATACTACTTTGTTCTGCAAAAAAATCTGTTAGCAAGGGTGATGCTTGTTTGCAAATTGAATTGACCAGCATCTTGTCAAGAACAAACCTCAACAGCTAGGCTATGCCAGTTTATTTCCTATAAGAAAATGTTTACTTGGGTATGCACTAGTTTAGGCCAGATTCAATGCGAGTATGAAGGTGTGTATAGATTAGAGTGAGCAATTTCGATCACTCCTTTTTGCATGGTTCTTCACCTGCGTCACAGTGCTGAGTGTAAACAATATTGGTTAGGAAAACAAGCGTACTGATTGCCGCTCGGTGTTTCTATAAAACATAGACTGCAAGAGCTTGTCCTAAAACTTCCGTGACATTTTGAAAATATTACTTTTAGCTCAGTTGCGTCGTCATCATATATATTGTGAAACCTTTTTGTAAACTATACTTCATGATGTATATATGGTGACGAGGTGCTTATTTCATGATTTTATGCAAAATTAATTCAGAGCATATTTTTAGGTACCAAAAGGATTGAATTTTTAATACTGCGACGCAAAGTTGAACCAATCACGGATATTTGAGGCGACCTACCTCACTTCGTGACCACCTTTCAATTCAGGTAAAATATATGCGACTGTGGTAAACAAATGGATGTTGAGTCGTATAAATATTACGTCTTGCATGTTAATCTCGATTTTCTTTTACTGCTGCGTCGAAGTCAATGCAATTTCTTATTTTTGGTATCTAAAAATAAAAGTGGATAAATGATAAAAAAATCTAGTTTTACGGCAGAAATAGCGTTTATAGCAAAACAAAGCAGGATACATATTCTTAATTCAGCAGTTTGAACCGTTCTTTTTGCTCCCCAGAATTGAACTGAAAGCTGTGAACCGAAACCCAAGCCAATAAAAATTTCGGTTTGACGCTCTGCATGAGACTGACGATACACAACATGAGCAGTATAATTTAATTACAAAATAAAAGTCAGCTTTGATTACCAAAAGGCAAATGGTAGTGTCCTCTGTGCACCATCCGATGTACCCCCTACAAAAAAGACGCAAATGACCAACAAATTAAAACCGGACTCTGGTGCAAAAAAAAATTTTCCCTCTCGACAAGCTCTTTTTACAAAGCCGTCCCCTCTTTCCACTTTAGCAGAGAAAATGCTGGAGAGGAGGCAGTCGCCAATCATGGGGAACAGAGAACTTTGCAGGACAGAATTATCCTGCTTTCCTTAAAGGGACAATGACAGGGTATTTATGCTCGCCAAGGTTTTTATTTGTACATGATATACGAGAACGCAACTACCCAGAACACAATTTACGGCTTGAAATTTGTTTTCTTTCCGCCCAAAAACTGCTAATCGGGAACTGGTTGGTTTGAATCGCGCTCACTCTCTTCTCCGTGGTCATGTGTCGTTTTCTATGGTTTAGACACGACCACCAAAGATAATTAAAGTCGTAGGTCATCAAAGGCAAACACCCAATATTAAAAATAGAAACAAAATATGATACCTATTTTTCGTGGCTTCTAAAAAGCTGCAAATACGTCACTTGAAGAAAAAAAAAGTTGCACAGTTACTTGACTCTTTTCCTCTATATTTCTTCTTCCTCCCCAGTCTGGTTTCGGCTTCGAGCAGTTGCGTTTTTTTACTGTATTAAAAACATATGTGACGCTGTAGCCAAATATTGATTGGGTGGTCTTTTGACACCATAATAAATTGCCTAACAAAAAAATAAAAGAAAAAATTGGGGGTCGTCAGTGTCCCTTTAACTTGCAATGATTCTGCAACGATTGGTAGAAGCCTTTAAGACCTTTGCAAACACCCCTGTGGGCACCGAAGGGCAGATGTGGCGCAAGTCTGGCTCTGCCCCATTGAGCAGCAGGGTGCTGTAGCAATGGAAGTGGTGATAGATGGCACTGATGTGCAGTGGCAGCCCAGGGGTGCAGCCCAGCAGTCTGTGCTCCACCTCTGTGTCTGCTCCAGCTGCTAGAAGAAGCTGCAAAGAAAGCAAGTTCGCTGAGTTCCTGCCATGTAGGCATACCACATCTACAGGCCTAAACTGCCTTCAATGTTAGCTGTGATCACCGAGTGGCAATATAAGTGTAGGGTGAGGGGTTGTGCCAAACTGCTTCAATATGTAAATGTTATGTTGCATCAGTCCCGTATAACATCCTCAAAAAATGTTCTTGGCTCGTAACCGTCATTTTTTTTTATTAACCTTAGTGCATATTTTTTGCTGCTGGGGCCTGCCGGTCCTGTTCCCCTTGAAAGATCACAAACTTTTTAAGCTACTTCGTGCTTAGGAAAAGCCTATAATAGGGCGCTTTCATGTGACGTTAATCTGCCGTCTTTTTGTTGGATTTCAGTGTGGTGAGACATAAATAGATGTGGGAGGGGGAACAGGCTGACCTATCATCCCCTAGAGCACTACGATTAGAGTGGTGGGGAGGGAATTATATGTGAACGCTCGCTGCCAGCAAATACCGTACAGGAAATAAGAGCAAAAAAATGCAACACAACTTTCATTTGCCATAACTAAGAGTCGTCGGTGTGGACACGGTGCACCATTACTGCAACTGGGAATATCACTGCTGATTGCGAGATAATGGCGAGCTTCCACAGCACTTCCATGCATTCCATACCATCAAGAGCCCATAACAGTGAGCTCGTTCTGCGTATGTGCTGTGAACAGCATGCTCAAACATGGCGTCCGGTGAATATGGAACCGTATCATTTTGTCAAAACACGTTTCGTGGAAGCATGTCTTATGGACAACTTTTCATGGACACGCATATCAACACCGTGGCATTTCGTGAGAATTTTGTGGAGAGATGCTCTTGACACATTGTCAACATTTTTATATTTTTTTTTATTTTTTTTATGTGTTTAATTACATTTGGAAACCACTATAAATGGATGCGCATGATTCACTGAGGCGTGTTTACCTAAGCCACAAGCACCCTCTCTTCTCTCTCCTCCCCGTAAACCAGGCAAGACACAATAGTGTTGCGAAAACAGCAAATTGTACTCAACGAAACAAACACGGGAAGAATGAAACATCGCATGTCGATATAACAATATCAATGAAATGTTCTTTGGCAAACTGATTGCCACAGGGTGAATACCCCCATAGGTGTTGACGAATTACCTTAACGCCTTCAATGTAGCCAATCTGTGCAGCGATGTACAGGGGTGTGCTCCTGTTGCCAGGGTCTCCGTTGGGGTTTGCCCCTGCCTTAATGAGATCATTGGCACAATCGGTGTACTGCTTCTGGATGGCTATCAGCAGTGGGGTCTGCGCCTTGATGTCTGGCAGATCCACGGTGGCATTGTGCCTCAAGAGGTAACGGACGCAAGCGCTGTGACCCCCTTCAGCAAAGAGACACCAACAGGTTAGTGGGCCGCATCACGGCGAATTTCAGAACGTTATGTGTGCTGTCATTAGCCGCAGAGCTTTCGATCCAGATCAATCGGTCGAAAGGCAAAGGCGTACGAGGTTCTAAAGCGTTAGGGGAATAGTGAAGACTGGATGAAGGCAAGCTGGTAGATTTTTCTAGCCTGCTGGAAGACCGGGTGGCCTGTGCCGGCGACCATCCCATGAGCGAGTGACGTTTTAGCGAATAATGAAAGAGCGTGTTAACCCCCCCCCCCCGCGCTGCGCTTCGACTATTCGCTAAAGTGTCATTCGGTGAAACGTCGGCGTTCGCTAAAATGTCATTCGATCGAGTGAGTGCCTCCCGTTGGGAAGATCTATCTGTGAAGCACCGACAGATGGTCTGACACTCACGGGTAACGGCCAGTCTGAGAGGCGATGCACCAAACGGCCGTACTCGCCGGTTGATCTCGGTAGGGCTACATTTAATGAGCTCTCGAATCTGCTCAATGGAGCCTTCGTAAGCTGCAGCGTGAATACGCGTATCTCCATCTTCTGTATCAATAATAAATTCAGAAACGTCGTTCATTAAACTCTCCGGTTCGTTTAACGAATTTGTGCGGAATCGGGTAGAATATCCCGACCAAAATAGAACAAACCAAACTGGCACGCGCGTCGCGCCCGTGGAGCGTGGCCGGCTGATTTTTGTGTCCGCGCCGTGTTCCGCCGTGTCCACCGATAAATTAAAAATATATATTTTTCTCAATATTTTGGCCTCTATAAAACAGTCTTTTTACCATGTAACTAAAAAAATTAGATAGCGAGTAAAACAAAAAGATAATAATAAACCGAAACCAAAACCAACTAAAGCAGGAGTCTAAAAGCATGCAAGAAAAATGTCATTTTATTTTACGCAAACCTTTTCCGCTATTTTACGATAAGGAAAGAGGGACATTCAAGACAAACATTCGCCATTCGGCATCTAAAGGGTTCTTCATTTGCGTCGTTTTAGCGGTGGTCAAACGTCAAACCCGATATGCGCTCGTCCATGCGCGGAGGAAAAGCTTTCCAGAAATTCACAGGGTCTCTCATTTTAGCCAGGGCGTGGGCCAGACTCAGACAGAGGGCTTGACATACTCTCGAGGAGGAAGCAGACGGAACGCTGGTGAAGAGAGGGGATACCTTCTTCTCTCTTTATCGTTTTGTCTGCTTCCATCCTCCCGGGCCCGTTCACACTTGCGACAGTCGCTGGAGCGACCAGCGACTAGCGTTGCGTCGCGACGCAAAATCCCAAGCATCTCGCGCTTGCGACGCCACCAAGATGCAGTCACATTTTTATTTCACGCACGAAATGCTGTAACTTTAGGAAAACAAAACGTTTTTGGTCCAGAGTAGCATTTTAGATTTGTTTAAACATGAGAATGCGACGCGAGCGGTTGACCGGTCGTGTCCGCTAGAGCACTATCGATCTCCATGTATTCTCCCGTAGGGCGGGCCGCCTCCTGGAACCCTGAGTACCACGTGACTCGCGCCGAGCTGCTCTGTCGGCCATGTAGTCGGCAAAACACGCGGATCAAAGGATTGCGCTACTCTGCTCCGTAGGAGCTATATAGTGCTCTAATCGACGCAACACGGCTAACTAAAAAATAAACGGCGAGTTCACAGTTTTCCAAAACAAGTCTGTCGTGAATAGGGATGCCGCGAACTTTTTCGAACCGAAGTTTCGATGATCCGAATCGAGCGTACACGAAAGGTTCGAAGATTTCAGAATTTTCGAACTTTCTATATCGTAAAATTCGACGGAAGTCAAATTTTCAACCTTGTAAAACTAAAAGTTCGACGCTTTTCGAACCGTCGAACTTATTGCATAGAAAATTCGCTCCTTTTCAAACATTCGAACTTGATATGCCGAAAATTCGATGCTTACTCGAACTTTCGAACTTGATAGACCAAAAATTCGATGGTTTTCGAACTGAATTTCTCACACTAAAAGGTCGAAGCTTTTCGAACTTTCGAACTTCCTACGCCAAGGATTCGATAATTTTCGAACTTTCGAACTTATTTATCAAGAGAATTCGAAAAGTTTCAACTTTTCGATTCCTGAAAAATCATAAGTTCGACGAACTTCCGAACTTTTAGGGTAAAAGTTCGACGTTCGTCGAACTTCGAACCGGCGGACGGCTTCATTTGAATTCAAGTGAGTGAGGTACAATCGTAATTTCTTTTTTTTTTCTCGAATTTTTACAGGCGGTGCTGCGTTCCTTACGAAAGACAGTGCCGCTTATTACCGTGTTCTGTGCAAGCTCGGTTTTAAAGAAATGGATTCCCGAAGGGGCGAGGAAGGACGACGGGTTTTTTGAACGATCTCGTTCGTTTGTGCCATATTTTAAAAGCGCGCTAAAGCCGAAGCTATTTGCAGTAGAGATGTTAAACTTTTTAAGAATGATCTATGTATAGCCTAGGTAAGCGTCGGCGTAGTGATGTAGGTCTTGATTGTTAGCTTCAATATGAGTTTCGAAGAAAATGTCCGAACATGCTATCTGCTGCAGGCCAGTCATGTCCTGGTGACCTGGCATTTTTTTCGTCAAAGTAGTTTGCGGTATCGCATTTAAATTAACACCACAGACTGTACATATCATTGCCATCTGCAGAATACAATATAGTAGCGGAATGAGGAATAAATTAACTCATGGGAGGAAGATATCTATTATTAATCAAGTTCAACACGTCATTAAAAAAGTTGTTTTTTCTTTGTTTTTGTTTTTGTTTTTGTTTTACGTTTTAGGGAAGTGTTTCTTCTAGCCTGTGCTTCATTTTGGTAGGAGAAACTTGTTTCGAAAGTTTTGAGCTTTTGAATATTGCAAGAATACAACACTTCCGGCGGGATCTTTAGCGTTTCTATTTTTTTTTCTCCAGCTTTTTGTCCCCGCATTTGTATGCTATGTTTAACTGCTCTTTTACCAATGGTACAGTTGTTAGGTCGATCGAAGACATAGCTTTGACGCGGCACGAACCTCCGAGCCTGCAACGCTGCTGAGTGCCTTCTAACAACGAGTTTCGAAAGTTACGATTCTACGCGATCTTTTATGCAGTGAAGAGCGACAGTAGCTATACATATACATAAATAATTTCAAGACTAAAATAAGCTCGACCACGCCCTCTTTCCCCGTATTGTTTCACCCTAACAGTCCGAAATATCTGGAAGAGGGGGAAGGGGGGGCTAGGCACCTCACACCCCCTCCCCCGTTTTTCCTCTACCGACGCCACATGTATTGTAGAACGCTCCTCGACCTCGAAGTTGTGTCGGCTTCTGCGCTTTGCGGGGCGTTTCCTCCGTCCCGAAAAAATAAACCTTCCTGAACCTGATCGCAAACAACACAATATGCCAGCGTCACTCGGGCGGCGTTCGATCGGATTACTACCAGCGTGGAAGGGGTGGGAGTCACTTTGCCAGGTCGCTTCAAAGGTTTTCCGAGGCCTCGACCTGCACCGCCCCTGGCCGTTTTCGAACTGGATGAGTAACGCTAAAACCAGTGCGATTCGTGTGATCACTGACTGCGCGATGCGTTAAGACCCGCAGGCTGGCGTTCAAGACCCCCCCCGAGCTGGCGGTCAAATTACTGGTCTGTAGTCACGTCACTCTGCACTGGCGAATTTTCCAGCACGCAAAAATTTAAAATCTTCGAAGTTTTTTTTGGTCAAAGTTAGCTTTCAAAGGAGACTCGAGACCTTCGAACTTTTCGGACTTTCTGCCGAAAGAAGTTCGAAAGTCTTCAAAGTTTTCGAACTTTATGTCTACAAAAATTCGAAGCGTTCGAATTTTTCGAATTTTTATATCCAAAGAATTTTTGATATTTTCGAATTTTTCGAGCTTCAGATACAAGGAATTTCAAATTTTTCGAGTATCTCGAATTTTTAGAGTTCGAAAAGTTCAGAAAATCTTCGGGTTTAGCTTGAACCTCAAGTAATGAAAATTCGAAATATTCGAACCCGAAAGCTTCGAAACCATAGAAAGCTTCAAAGAAATTTTCGAATTCGAGGCTCGCACTGTGGTCGGAAGTTGCGAATTTTTTTGTTTCGAGACCTCGGTCAGTACGAAAATATCGGAAATTTTTCGAATGCGAACCTCAGTTTGCTTCGAGCATGTCGAAAACACTTTGAAATCGATCCTCGGGTGGTTCGCGACATCCTAGTCGTGAAGCTGGTAGAGCACTAAACACTTTATCAAAGTTTTAATAATATCGGATGCGTGTGCAAATTTTGAGAAGGCGATCTTCAAGGCAATGGCGTTTGAAGCAGACGATTTTTGCACGCAGCGGAGATGGGCTCTTTGGGTTGGCCGGAGCGGGTCACGTGGACGCTGTGACGTCGCCGCGTCGTCTGCTGCATGATGCTGCTCGTGCAATTTTCAAAAACAAATTACGCCCTTACTTGGCACGCAACTCAGCGCAAATGATTCTAAAATGTTCCTTTATTATGTCAAAAACTATTGTCGTTCCGTACATCTCCACAACATTGAAGAAACAACGATTTTCTCACGTTCCCTATGCATTTCTGACCGGAGTTGGAACCTCCGGGCGTTCGCCGATAGTCGCCGAGAGACGGCGTTCTAGATTGCGCTACTCTGCTCCGAAGGAGCTATATAGTGCTCTAGTACTGACCTTCCCACATCGTACCTTCGCCGAGAAATGTTCGCGCGTCAAGCATCAAGGTGTCGGTGATCGTTGCCAAACCGAGTACAATGTCGTTCCGTATTGAAAATCGCAGTCGCGAGGATGCCGCCGACGTCGCACTCACGACGCCGCCGAAGCAGCCGCCGGCGTAATCCTGGGAGCCGCCATTTTTTTAACTCTGCTCGTCTTGGCTTTAGCCAACTTCTCATCACGAATCCACCTTGGAGAAGCGCAGACTCTTTGCGTACGCACGCTATTTCCGAGAAATAGCGCACGCTAAAATTGCGCACGCAAAGCGCGAAACCTGGTTTGCGTTCGGAGCATGCGCAGTGGCGACGACGCTATTCTTTGCGCACGCAAAGCTTTAGCGTGCGCTATTAGGGAGTTTTAGAATAACGTACGCAATTTTAGCGCACGCTAGCGCTAAATTTAGCGCTTGTATTAGCGCACGCGACGCGAGAGAGTTTTAGAATAGCGTTTCTCCGTCGCGACGCAAAAGTACCAAGCATCTCGCGCTTGCGACGCCACCAAGATACGTCACAATTTTTATTTCACACACGAAATACTGTAACTTTAGAAAACAAACAAGTTTTTTAGTCCGAGTACCTTTTTAAATTTGTTTAAACATGAGAATGCGACGCGAGCGGTTGACCGGTCGTGTCCGCTTGCGTCGCCTCGGCAAGAGAGGTCTCGTGTACTGACCTTCGCACATCGTACCTTCGCCGAGAAATGTTCGCGCGTCACAAGCATAAAGTTGCCGGTGATCGTTGCCAAACCGAGTACAATGTCGTCCCGTATTGAAAATCGCAGTCGCGAGGATGCCGCCGACGTCGCACTCACAACGCCGCCAAAGCAGCCGCCGCATAATCCTGGAAGCCGCCATTTTTTTTAACTCTGCTTCGTCTTGGCTTTAGCCAACTTCTCAGCACGAATCCTCCTTGGAGAAGCGCAAAGACTCTTTGCGTACGCACGCTATTTCCGAGAAATAGCGCACGCTAAAATTGCGCACGCAAAGCGCAAAACCTGGTTTGCGTTCGGAGCATGCGCAGTGGCGACGACGCTATTCTTTGCGTGCGCAAAGCTTTAGCGTGCGCTATTCTAAAACTCCCTATTCTAAAACTCCCTATTATTAATGTTGTCAAAGACTATCCGTTTTTTACAAGAAGCGGCACCCCGAACACAAGGATCGGGACAAAAAGCTGCAGGCCTGGAACGAGATCGGCGACATTTTCGGCATGGCAGGTATACGTACAATATCACGGTTGAGGCAGAGCGGTTGAGGGATTACGTCCCGAAGCACCATGAATTAAGCTTTTTGTTTTTTCCTGCCGGCGCCTTTGATCAGAAAAGCCGTTCAGCCGGCTCGGGAAGGTGTTGATTAATATCCGTTAAGTAGGCAGCGAGCCTGGCGATTCGTCGGTCAGCCAATCGGGTGTGAACACTGGTGGTCGCCAGTCGCTTGTCGCTAGTCGCTCCAGCGACTGTCCCAAGTCGCAAGTGTGAACGGGCCCTTACCCTCGCCCTTCGTTCTTAGGTCGCGACTCCAGCGAAATCGACGCCGCGTAGCGGCGACGCCGAGAAGCTCAGAGAGGAGGTCGTTTCGACTCTGTCGTCTGCTATCGCTGCTTCACAAACATCGTTCCCAGTAATTATTTTTATTCTTCCGCCGCGTCATTCCTACGCACTGACTAGAAGAAGGTTTCTACCTTCGAAAAATCGCTTTGCTTTCATATGTAACACCGATTTTACGCTGCAGTGCAAGACATTTATGGTGGTCCGCGTGTTGAACGACGAAAACGACCTCCTCTCGTCCGCCATTTTGCCTGACCAGCGCGCCCCCTATAGTTTGCTGGAGTAGAGTAACGCAATCCTTTGATCTGCGTGTTTTGCCGATAACGTGGCCGACAGAGCAGCTCGGCGCGAGTCACGTGGTACTCAGGGTTACAGGAGGCCGCCTCCCTCCGGCGAAACACGTAGAGATCGACGCAACACGGTTGATTAAAAAATAAACCCCGAGTTCACACTTTCCGAAACTACGTTTGAAGCAGACGATTTGTGTACAAAGCGGAGATGGACTTTTTGGGTTAAGTAAACAAAACGCAGCTCAGGCAATTTAAAAAAAAAAAAAATTTATTACGGTCTTACATGGCTTACAACTTAGTGCAGATCATTCTGTTCCTTTATTAGATCAAAAACGTTCAACCTTTCCACTTTAGTGAAAAACGAAGACCAGCGGAGCTGTGCTCGATACACTGTGTGCTTCTTCTTTGTCGTTGGCTGTTTTTCGCGCTGTTTCCTACGATGAATTCCCACCAACACGCCCAACTATCCATTCTTCTATTATAGCTGGAAAGGTTGCCGCCGTTGCCGCCATCTGCGAGCGACGCCGGAAACCATACTGGTTGTGTGCTTGCCGCCGTCGCTTATAGACGGCGGTAGCTGTCCAGATAGGTTTGTATCGACATACACGGACACGATCCTGGGGAACCTAGCCCTTAACAGCTCCGCTGTAAAACTATTACCGTTCCGTACATGCCTCCAATATTGAAGAAACAACTATTTTCTCACGTTCGCATTTTCTCAAGAGAGTCGGAACCTCCGGGCGTTCGCCGCTAGCTGCCAAGAGATGGCGTTCTAGATTGCGCTACTCTGCGCTACTCTAGGGTGCCTACATGTCTGTCTGTCTCAGGGTGAAGACACCCATTGTTGCACTGAATGTTCAGCGCGTGACGCTCTCGCGCACTCGGTGTGTGACTTGGGCGCTAAAATGGCGTCTCTGCATTAGCCAAAGCTACGCGCTCGAGCTGATTGACACCGGATTGCGCGAGCTTCAAAGTGCATAAAAAAACGATTGGGCGTAGAAATGGCTGAGCCTATGTCACCACTCAAGCAAAAGCGCGCGTGTGTATGAAGGCACTCTACGCTACTCTAGGGTGCCTCGATGTGCGTCTGTCGCAGGATGAAGAAACCCATTGTTGTACTGAAAACTACCTGCGCGTGCCAAATGGGCCTTAAAATGGCGCCAAAGCACCGGGCAGAGCTAAGCGCTCACTCCAAACAAGACCGAAGCGCGTGCATTCTAAAGACAGAAATGAAGGCTCCCTAAGCTATTCCGCTCCAAAGGAGCTGCTCCTGAGCAACCAGAAGCCAAAAGAATCCCCTAGCAGTGGTGGCGAAAAAGTTTTAATCATAGGTATATGGTTTTAATAAGAGCGTAAGAGTTAACTGTAGTAACCCTTCATGGTTGGAAATAAGGTGCAGATGATGTTTAGATTATGATCATGCAGAAAGATGTAAGAAACGAATGTGCCGCTCGAACTGTTTTGCTCAAACAGAGCGTGACCACTCGGATGGCAGATTCCCTGCCCTCAGCGCCTGGCGTACGGATTATGCATGTCGATGCGTTCCGCTAGTCGTGCTCTTCCACCATGATTTTGGATGACCGTGATTGAAACATCACGTGCACCATATTTTCAGTCACCAAGAGTTATTCCGACGCGCTTATTAATTTTGTCTCTCGCGACCACCGCCAGGCTATTATTTCCGGCTTCTGGTTGGTCACATTTAAATTTGTGAAGATGTCCTGGAGACGTGATAGCGAACTTCTGAAGACTGCGCGCTCCAACGACGCACTTTTTGGCGCCTTGGCTCACTTGGATTGTGGTGTCAGCTGTGGTCCCTGTGATAGCGAACCTCCAAAACAGTGCACTCTCTGAAGACGCATTTTTGGCGCCATTTAATTGGCTCACTTGGATCGTAGCGCCGGCTGTGGTCCCTGTGATAGCGAATCTCCAAAAGAGCACACTCTCTGACGACGCACTTTTGGCACCGTTTAATTGGCTCACTTGGATTGTGGCATCAGCTGTGGTCCCTGTGATAGCGAACCTCCAAAAACAGCGCACTCTCTGACGACGCATTTTTGGCGCCGTTTATTCATTCATTCATTCATTCATTCATTTATTGATACTGTCAGCCCTTGCACAGGGCTATTACAGGGGTGGAAAAAAAACAACAACAACAACAAACAAACATGTACGCTTTCATGCAAGCATACACAATGATTACAAGTATATTGAGATGCTTCGTAATTTCGGTAGTTTACGAAACAGATCACTTCGTAGTTTTGAAACATTTCTTTACACAAGCGATAGGGTTTTAATTTGTAGCACATACAACAATATCAGTGATACGCTCCAGAAATACATTTAGCGACATAGATGACACAGCGGAATCAGGTAACATATTCCAATCTTTGATAGCCCTCGGAAAAAAACTGTACTTAAAGCAATCGTTTTTAACAGATGGATTAGGAATGTACATGCTGTGACGATGTCTTGAGGATTCGGTGGAGCAAATTTCAAAGTACTCAGATTTCTTTATCTTTACGCAATTATGAATAATCTGAAAAAGAAACTTTAACCTTTCATATTTCGTTCTTGATTCAAATGTAGGAAGATTGGCAAGTTCACATAGTTTTGTGGGGGAATGAACGTGGCTATATTTATTAAAGATAAACCTGGATGCGAGTCGCTGAATTTTCTCCAGCTTATTGCAATTTGTAACGGTATATGGGTCCCATACAATTTTAGAATACTCGATGACGGGTCTTACCAGTGTCATATAAGCCAAGATTTTTATTTCAGGAGTTGCCATAGCGAGGTTTCGTCGAAGGCACCACAGTGCTTTATTAGCTTTGATGCATACGTTATCAATGTGAGTGTTCCATTTTAGATCAGGAGTAAATATTAAGCCTAAGTATTTATGTTCTTTTACTCTCTCAAGCTCAGCGCCCGCAATGCAATAATTATAAGCCAAAACATTTTTTTTCTCGTAATAGACATGAAGACTGATTTTTCAGGGTTTAGCACCATTTGCCAATTGTTACACCACTTCTTAATTTTTTCTAAGTTACAGTTTAATTCGATTTGATCGTCTGATGTTTCAATTTTATTGTAAATCACACAATCGTCGGCGAATAGTCTGATTGGGACTGAGATGTCATTGCGCAGATCGTTAATAAAAATCAAAAATAAAAGAGGACCCAAGACACTGCCCTGGGGTACGCCTGAAACAACTGGAGACATGGTGGATTTGCTTCCCCCAACTTTAACATACTGTTTCCGTGATGAAAGATAAGAGGAAAACCACTTCGTGATGGCTGGATTTTTAAAGACAGCACTGATTTTCAATAACAATTTTGGGTGAGATACTTTGTCAAAGGCCTTTGCGAAATCCAGAAATACTATATCAGTTTGACCACGACAGTTTATCCTTTGAGAGAGATCATGAACAGTTTCTATGAGCTGGGTGGTTGTGGAAAGACCTCTGCGGAAGCCATGCTGTGATTTAAATAATATGTCATAATTTTCAAGGTAAGCCAGTAGATGTTTAGATATGATATGCTCAAGAAGCTTAGAGCATGTACTAGTAAGGGAAATGGGGCGAAAGTTACAGACGTCATTAACACTACCACTCTTGTGGACGGGTATAATTTTTGCTATTTTCCACGCGCTGGGAAAAGAACCGCTACTCATAGACAATCTAAAGATGATAGTAAGGTATTTAGAAACCCACTCAGCATACCTTTTTAAAAATTCATTTGGAATTTCGTCTGGACCTGGGCTCTTTTTTGTGTCGATGTTAAGTAGAAGGTTAAAAACTCCTTGCTCACTTATATCTAAATCATTGATGGGAGGATTGTTAAAGGAATCACTAAAGCTTGGCAAATTTCCATCATCGTTGGTAAAGACGGATGAAAAAAAAGTGCTAAAATTTTCAACGCTCTGCTTTTCATTTTTTGGGTCAGAGTCACGCTGCTGGGACTTAGCCGAAGGGTTGACGTACCGCCAGAACTTCTTAGGTGCCTCGCTAAGGAATTTTTTAAGTGTTATATTATAAAACTTTTCTTTAGACTCTCTAACTAGACGCCTCAGCTCCCGACTCAATCGCTGAATGCAAGTTTTATTTTCCACACCTGTACCATGCGAACTCGCTCGTTTCCGCTTCAATTGTCGTTTTGCATGAATTATTTCCCTTGTAATCCAAGGATTTTTGTTCCTGATTTTTTTAGGGCGCTTTGGTATGAATCGCTCAATACACCGTAAAGTCATGCTTGAAAAATAGTCCCATAACGTGTCTGGGCTAGCATTTGATTGATAAAGAAACATAAAATCATCAAACGATTGTTCAAGGCAATCAAGTACGCTTACATCATCAGCACTTCTAAAATCCAAAAACATCTTTCGTGAATGATTGTGCGATTTTTCTGGGGTAACATTCAATGAGACGAGTACCAACCTATGATCAGATAGGCCTTCTTCGGTTTCACATTTCGAAAAAGATGGTTTCAAACTTTCGGAAACAAAAACCAGATCTAAAATTGTTGACGTTGTTGAACATACTCTAGTGTAATCTGTTACCACCTGGGATAAGTTATAGCAAAATACAAGTTCTAATAATTGATCGCAACTAGCTACTTCCGCCGTTCCATGAGAATATGATGACCAGTCAATCCCAGGTAAATTAAGATCTCCCAGTAACAATATGTTGTCTCCGTAACGTAAATGTGAATCCATGTAGCCTCTTAGTTTTAACATCATTTCAACTGGCGAATTTGGGGCTCGGTACACGCCACCAATATATACTGTACGGTTATTCAATTGTATCTTGATCCATAATGCTTCCACATCCCGCACTTCCTCAAGGACATCAAATTTTATGTTATTTTTAATCATAATAGCAACTCCGCCACCTCTTCCTTCTCTATCTTTTCTTACCATTGAATAGTTCGGAGGAGTAACCTCAGAGTTTAGTATATTTTCATGAAGCCATGTCTCGGTAATTACAGCCACTGCAGGATCGTGTTCTAGCATTATGCTTTCGAGCGCGTCAACCTTGTTTGCAATACTTCTGGCGTTTACGTTTAATATTTTAAAACATGCTGAATCATTTTGTTTTAGTCACTCGTTATTTGCTTCCGGAGGAACGCGACACTTGTATCTCTCATTGCTAACTTCATTCCAGGCGTACAGAACATTGTTAAGCCACAGTTTATCAAAGACCAGATTGACTTTGGCACCGTTTTTCCTCTCCTCTGCGGTTGAATTCCACAGGTTCTTTCGAAGCTCAACAACCCTCTTAGAATAGTCTTCATTGATGCTAATTTTTGTACCTTTAAGCTTGACGCAATTTTTCATGATAGCCATTTTCTCTTTAAAATCCGCAACTGTAAGTATTACAGGGCGATCTCTACCAGTCATCTTTTTTCCAAGTCGATGTATACGTTGGATAGAGTTCAGTTTTTGATTTAGTATAGTGTCAAACACCTCATTGTTGATTTTTCTCATTAGTACATCCTCGTTTTCAGAAGCCTCTTCTTTAATTCCCCTTACGATAAGGTTATTTCGTCGTGAACGATTTTCTAAGTCATCAATTTGTTTTACAAGAGTATTCATTTCGACATCATAGCCACTAACAAAGTTTTCAAGTTTAGCAAGCCTGTTCTCAGTTTCACCTACGCTCTCAAGTTTTTTTCTATCGCAAGTAGCCTGTTTTGCATTTGTAGCATACTTTCTTCCGACGAAGTCTGTTTTACTTGTACCTCAGTAATTTTAGCAAGGATCTCCTTTTGTGTCCGAATCATATCATTAAACATTTCTTGCGTAATAGGCCCTGGGTTTTCCTCCACATCTCCAGCTAGTATGAGCAACAGGCCTGCTACGGAGAAACAATCGCGTACACAAGCAGCAATTGTGTGTGGACACGGCAACACAATCAAACAGAGGTAATCGCTGTGAAAAACATGTTTTCTATCACCAACCTGCATGAGTAGTGGTACATTAGGCGACATCATCACGGCTGGGTTGCCGTGTCCACTGACGCCCGCAGCCGCTTGCGTTTCCTTTATAGGCAGTGGTGGCGCTGCTTCTTGAAGTTCTTTTGACGTCATCGTGCCCGTGAAGGGTGCGCTGTAGATGTTGGCCACGTGGAGCAACTGCAGATGAGCGATGTCAGCGTGATATCCGATAAGCGATGAAGACGACGTTTGGCCCGAAGCGATGAGTAGGCACAAAGTGCAAACCTGCATGAGTAGTGGTACATTAGGCGACATCATCACGGCTGGGTTGCCGTGTCCACTGACGCCCGCAGCCGCTTGCGTTTCCTTCATAGAGTTATTACAATAAACGCTAGAGGCTCAGCTGGCGCTAGTGTGCTGTTGCATTTTGAAGCAGACAGCAAGCAGTCTAAATTTGACTTCCGGTAATGTATTCCTATGGGAAAAAACGAGTGCATTTTCTCTCTGCGCTCGATTATAAGAGCAAATATCACGAATAATTTGTACGTACTAGGCACATTGGAACATTTCTCAGTCACGCAGACGAAATAAATGGTCAGTTGACGGCGTTTTTCTTTCAAATTCATCGCATTAAAAACGGTGCTAAAACGGCTTCGTACGTGTATTTTTGTGCACTGTCGGACACTGTTAGCGCGAACACGGCGTCGACGCTTTCCAACATGGGGGATATACGTGCCAAACGAACGAAGGACATGTGGAAAACCGAGAGAGACGGCAAGAACTACGCAGTAACACTGGATAAGTAACTCCTTGTGCTTGCAGACGATCAAAATAATTGAAAGTCACGTAATATAGTCAGATTTGCAATAAATAAGTACTGCGAAGATGCTTGATCTGGGTTCAAATGGTTCAAAGCATCACCCGCACGCTCCAAATCTTTGCAAATAGGGAGAAGTCAGAGAACAGGTGCCCGATATAAACTGCCCGACATGGGAAATAATAAAAAGACATACCTTTCGTAGCTCACGTGCTCTATTTTTTGCGTTAATTCGAATGTTTCTTTAACCGATCGTAAAGATATGCACGACGGAGTCATTTTCATCCAATGACAGGACGGGCATATTAGCCAATATATAAGCACCACCAAAATGCTAGCGAACCTGAACACACACTGCATTCCTTTCGATCGTTAGTTTGCTTAGAACCGTCGCTCGTTTTCACATACCTTCCTTGAAACAGGGGTTTGGGCCTGAAATAGAGCGAAGTTTAACATCGCTCAGTGGTAAAGAAAAATGCTGTAACTAAAGCAATTACACTTTCACATTACCAATAAAGGTACATACTATCCGTTACAACCGATATGACAAAAGTTATTCATGTTATTTTCCGGCGAAGAGACAAAATTCACGCGCGTTTTCCCATAGGAATACACAGGGAGGCTGGAAATGTAGACTGCATGCTGTCTGCTTCAATTTGCAACCGGAAGTCCCGTAGACACTAGCGCCAGCTGAGCCTCTAGCGTTTATTGTAATAACTCTATGGTTTCCTTTATGGGCGGTGGCGCTGCTTCTTGAAGTTATTTTGACGTCATCGTGCCCGTGAAGGGTGCGCTGTAGATGTTGGCCACGTGGAGCAACTGCAGATAAGCGATGTCAGCGTGATATCCGATAAGCGATGAAGACGACATTTGGCCCGAAGCGATGAGTAGGCACAAAGTGCAAACCTGCATGAGTAGTGGTACATTAGGCGATATCATCACAGCTGGGTTGCCGTGTCCACTCACTCAACTCAATAGACCTATTGCTGTCTTACCCAAGCATCAAGGTGAATGCAGGGATTGGTGTTCCACGCGCCGCACGTGCTGGCCTCAGCAGTAGTAACTTTTCCAAAGCAAAAACCTAAAACAAATGGCATCTTGCACGCGCGTTCGTCAATGCTTTCTTTTGGGTATTTACTTCGAATCTTTTATACAGGAAAGGCGTGCGCGTGTGGCGCGTGGAACACCAATCCCTGCATTCTCCTTGATGCTTGGGTAAGACAGCAAATGGTCTATTGGCTCACTTGGATTGGGGCGTCAGCTGTGGTCCTGGTGATAGTGAACCTCCGAAGACAACGTGCTCCCCGACGACGCACTTAATTTTGGAGCAGTTTCATTGGCACCTTTCGTGTCGCCAACGTGTTTTCATACTTTTCATACGCCGCCGAAGTGTTTTCGCTTAAGGACTTTGAAGGTCGACTGAACAATAAGACATATAAGGCTTTCGACTTAATAACAGGGGCGCGTGTTAACCCGCATCTACCCGTGCTGCGTCAGCGGCAGCTCATTGCGAAAATGCTAACCCACTTGGCCCACCTATGTAAACACCGCTTCGCGGCGGCCGACTATTCGCTACAGTGTCTTTCAATGAAAAGTCGGCGTTCGCTAAAACGTCGTTTGACCATTTGACCAAGTGAGTGCCACCCGGGTAAACCTGAAACCGCTGAAACCTGTAACCTGAAATTGCTGAAACCTGAAACCACCCGAAATTGGCCGAAACCACGACCAACTGAAACAACGTGCAACGTGATCAGGGTTGCCAGGTGTTTGAACTCGAACCCGCCAAACGTCTACGAGATATAGCCCAAAAATAGCCAAATGTCGATCCAGAAAAATAGCCCAAAAATAGCCAAAAAAACCTGATCATTTGAAACGTCTATTTTGAACACAAAAGACATAACATAATTTTATGCATCAAATGCCTCAGAAATGGCGTCCCTTGCACGTTCGGCGAACTTCCTGAAAGCGCTCGTACAAGCGCATGACGCTTACTATCGGGGCATGGTGACCAGAATGATGTCATGGGAAAACTATGCAGAATTAAACACAAAATATAGGTGCACGCCAATCAACAGACAACCTAAAGACTGACGAAAATAATCCCTGGATTAATTGCATTATAATCATATTCATAACCTAAAGAATGCGCAGAACACAAGGAATCGCGCTGTCGCTTGTTGAGATGGAGGAATAACAGCACACGCTTGCATTCCGACAACATTGGAAGTAAACAATTACACAAGGCGCTCAAAAAAACAGACAAATTTGTTCGCTGTCGCATACTTATCAGGGTTCAGGGACTGAAGGGCCAAATGTTCACGTAACTTACTATAAAAAATACATTTGAACCTATAAACCCAAGTGCTTTCAGGCATTTCGGTTCCAGCACAGGTCAGAAATTGCCCAATGCACAGGTCAAAATAGCCCAATGCACGGGTCAAAAATAGCCCAATACTAGCAAAATAGCCAACTACTATTTTTTCCCGCCAACTGCAAATAAAACTAGCCCAATTTGGCTATTTATAGCCCAACCTGGCAACCCTGAACGTGATTGTGCAATGTTGTTGGGTCATGAAAGCTTGACCAACTCGACTTTCTGGGCTTCGTAAAAGCAGTCTTCAGATATATTACGTAATATGTGAAAATAAAGATTCTATTAACAAGAGTTCACATATTTAGTATTGTACTAAGTAAAAATTATCAATAAAAAAACGTTTCACAAAACAACATTTCTACAATTTGACAAGTTTCTTACATTCTGGCAACGTACTAAAGAAGTAGAACTATTTTGAACTTTAGTGAAAGGTCGAAGGTTTGGCGAACCAGTCGAACCTTGAGGTTCGACAGCAAAACTGAGGTTCGACAAAAGTTAGCGACATCCCTAATCGGTCATGGCAGGGTGCGGCGTGCTGTAGTAAGTTACAGTTCAAGAAGGTAGGGCGAGGGAAAAGAAGGCTGGGGAGGAAGAAGCAGATGGAACGCTGGGGAGGAGAGGGGGAAAATCTTCGTCTCTCCAGCATTTTGTCGGTTTCCTCCTTCCTTTCCCTCGTCAGACTTCAATGCAAACTCTACATTTCGCGAATGCAAAACTTGAACAGTCGCGTGCTTTTTAAAAAAAAAAACACTTTTCAAAGCGGGATGGTACACTCACACACCAAGTGTATTTAAAAAGAAACAAAAACTTACCATATTTCATGTTCTTTTTTTTTTCATTAATATTTTAGTTTTTTAAGTTTGCATTGCAGATTGAAGGTTATTTGCATATAGCAAGAAAATTTATAAATCCATTTTATAAGGTATAGGTGGGTACAGGCGCAAATCCAAGGGGGTGGGGGCAATGGGGGCGGCCACCCCTTCCAAACAAAGTCGACCACCACCCCCTTCCCCCCTTCTCAGAGGCCAATTTGACATGGGTGAACCCCCCGGCGCACACGAAAGAATGGGAGAATAATATCCTTACAAATTTTCCGCCCCCCCCTTCCCCCCCCCCCCCAAAACGGACTTCTGGATCTGCCCCTGGCTGGGCATCTATAGTCCGTTGCAACTCAAGGTAGGGTGAGGGGAAGGAAGGCCGGGGAGGAAGCAGATGGAATGCTGGAGAGGGGGAAACCTTCTCCTCTCTTTAGCATTTTGTCTGCTTCCTCCTCCCCGGCCTTTCTTTCTCTCGCCCTACCTTCTTGAGTTGCAACGGACTCTAAAAGATTAATTTTATGCCAGATCCGCCGTTTACTTGTCATTCCAATGTAGGCAGTGAACTTTTTTAGGCGACATTCCATAAATCTAGTGAGATTATAATGAACTGCACTTAGAAACGGACAAAACGAAGCCTGGGAAAGATCTTCATGAATTCAGCTGGGTTTTCGTAAGCATGGTGCAGCAGTATAGTAAAACGCCTGAAGAAACTATTCGATATCCGATTAAAAATATGCGACCAGAACCGGTATTTGCTTTAAATTCGCTTCGAACTCAAAATCCCGGGCCCTTGTCACACGTGCCTAATATTTTTACTATATCTCTCTGCAACACGAATAAATTGCCTTTAAATCATAAGGGCACACTTGCACCACTGCAAACTTGTATTCACTAGGTGACCTAGTTATTACAATGAACGCTAGAGGCTTAGCTGGCACTAGTGTCGACGGGACTACAGGTTGCAGATTGAAGCAGACAGCAAACAGTCTACTTTTCCAGTCTTCCTGTATTCCTATGAAAAAAATGAAAGCCGTTCACAACTTTTTAAAGCCGAATTAGAGCGCAGCTCTTGAGGAGGAGGATGGAAGGGTACTGAGGGGATGGCATATACCCCTCCCCCTCCTCCTCACCTCGTCATCCTGCCTGCTACTCCTCCTCTCCTCCCCTCCTCCTCCTCCAACTTCCTCCCCTCGTCTCGGGAGGTCATGTGACCCCCCCTCCCCAAGGTCATGTGACCTGGGGGAGGGGGGGTCACGTGACGTCACGGTTACAGCAACTGCCGACGCTGCTGAAGCCAAAAACGGGCACCTAAGAGCTGCGCTCTAAAATGTACATCCTGTTTTTCTCTTCCAAAGGAATAACAGAAATCAGTGGTTTCTTTACTCGTAATGCGTACTATGTAGCTTTATTCGCATTATAAAAGTGTAATTTATTTATAGTTCGTGTTTTTTTTAAATTATTACTGAACGATGTTTAAGTTAGCAAAAATTGAGGCCCAGGTCTATGTCGTACAGCGTGATATGTCAATACAAGCTATCAATTCAAGCAAAATAAAAATGAAAGATGTTTACAACTCCCTGTAACGCCAAATTAGAGTGCAGCTCTTGAGGAGGAGGAGGCGAGGGTACAAAAGGAGGGTATGCCCCTCCTTCTCATCCATACCCTCTCCCTCCTCCTCCTCCTCTCGAGGTATTTCGATTTTGCGATATACCGTGCTAAACAATCTGAGAAAGATTATATATATATATATACAGGGTGTCACAAAAAAAAATTTACAGGGTTTTTTACCGCAAAATTAAACTAGGCATCGCCGAATGCTCATTCACCGCCCAAAGGTAGCGGTAGAGGTCACAACCAGATGCCAAAGTTTCAGCCCGATCCGATACCTTATTAAAAAGTTATAAGTGATTTTCTGAAAAGTTCAATAGGAAAATGGCGGCCGACAGAGTTTTCGAATACATGGGGCTCTATAACGCCAGAAACCGAAAACGGGCAAAAATGGGCTCCATTTTCCCATTGAAATTTTCAGAAAATCACTTATAACTTTTTAATAAGGTGTCCGTTCGAGCTGAAACTTTGGCATCTGGTTGTGACCTCTAGCGCTACCTTTGAGCGGAGAATGAGCGTTCAACAATGCCTAGTTTATTTTTGCAATAAAAAAAAAAGCCTGTAATTTTTTCTTTTTTTTTGTGACGCTTTGTTTATTGTTGTATTTTCGCTCATTGCTTGTCTGGAGAAGGGAAATATAGTTCTCACATCTGGAAGCTCCACTCTGTCTAAGTTCTGACGGCTCCAGGAAACAGGACAGCAGAAGCAAAACTTGAGAACGAGGCAGTGTTAGAGTTGCTCTGCGTTTTCTCTACTTCTACTTGCTTGCGGCTCTGTTAAAAACTGCTCTGCGTTTTCGATTTTCTCAGCATTAGTCTTGAGCGTGCTCCCCGAGATGGCACAGCAGAACAGTGAGTGCACGTCCCTCGGAACCAATGGGATGTTTTTCTGCATGACTGGTATGAAGTTCTTCTTTGTCTTGCACGAAATATTCGGTGAGTGCCGTAGGCGAAAGGTACAGAGCTACCACGGACAAGCTGTTCTCGACCCTGGCGGCACACAATTTACCAACTTCATCTGATGTGCCACAGAGATCGATGGGTAAAGCACAGACCCATACCCATGTAGATGGCCACTTGGATAACGAGCACACTATGTTTCCATACGTGCCTCTCTGTGATTTATGAATGGTGATATCATTTGCCTGCACAACTGGTAACTGACATCTCCCCTCCCTCCCCCTCCTCTCCGTCTTCCTCCCTCCTCTCCTCCTTAATCCTCCTTCTCCCCTCCTCCTCTTCGTGACGCTCGTGACGTCATTATGGAAAATGTCCCATAATGCAACGCGCGGGTCACGAGTGACCTTCCTGACGTCACTTGTGACCCTCGTGACGTCATCATGGGAAACGTCCCATAATGCAACGCGCAATTACGCCGACAGCGACGGCGACATCGCTCAAGCCGGAAACAGACGCCTCAGAGCTGCGCTTTAAAACATGAAAGACGTTTACAATTCTCTGTAACGCCCAATTGGAGCACAGCTCTTGAGGAGGGGAGGGTACAGAGGGAAGGGCTAAATTTAGCGAGAATATTGGAAATGTTAGATGCATGTGATGTCATACATCACGTGATGTCACAAGTCATGTCTTTTTCGTAATGACGTTACTCGTGGCGTCACAAAAGTGATGTTTTGACGTTACTCTTGTGACCCTCATGGGGGTTACCCTCGTGAGAGTAACCCTCACAAGATTTACCCTTGTGACGTCATGCGTGACGTCACACATCGCATAATGCAACGCACGGTTACGCCGAAGCTGCTCAGCCCACAAACGGGCGCCTAAGAGCTGTGCTCTAAAAGAACAATTAAAAAGTGTATAGGGTTTATTCAAGCTGTAATAGCATTGGGATGACGGAAATGCAGTTTGTTACTAACGCAGTTTGTTACTAATCCAGTATGTGTTCTTTGTTTCATAACTCCACGCTTCGTTCTTGTTGTCTGTTTCGATTGTTTGATTTGGCATATATTAGCATCCTTTTGGTGTTTTGTCAAGCTGATTCACTCTGTGCTTCATAGCACTGACTATATGCGTAAATATGTGCCCTATAATAGCAGTCTGCAGCGTCAACACATATTATACATGTGTACTGGGCCATTTTAACGCAGTGTTTAACACCATGAATTCTAAAGAAAAACGCTCAGACACATATTTTTGTACATCCGATTGTAAAACGTTCCAAACTTTTAGGGCGCAGCTCTTAGGCCCCCGTTTCCGGCCTGAGTGGCGTCGCCGTTGGATAACCGCACGGTGCATTGTGGGAAATGTCCCATAATGCACCGTGCAGGGAGGAGGACAAAGGGGAGGGGAGAAGGGGAAGAGGGGATTAGAAGGGAAAGGGAAGATTGGAGGGAGAGGGATGAGGAGGAGAGGAGGGAGGGGAGGAGCTTGAAAGATGAGGGGAGGAGGTGAAGGGGAGGAGGAGGAGTAGCAGGGAGGATGAGGAGGTGAGGAGGGGTATACCCTCCCTTCAATACCCTTCCCTCCTCCTCAAGAGCTGCACTCTAATTCGGCGTTACAGGGTGTTGTAAACGACTTTCATTTTTTATTGTCATAAGCAAAATTTGCTCTTACAATCGAGCGCGAAAAGAAAACGCATTAGCGTTTTCCCATAGGAATGCATTACCGGAAGTCAAATTTAGACTGTTCACTGTCTGCTTCAAAATGCAACAGCACACAGCGCCACCTGAACCTCTAGTGTTTATTGTAGTAACTCTATGGCTACCTGTTGGCAGGCTGTTTGTGCAGCATTTGTTAAAGTTTGAATATGTAGAGGTCTGGCACATTACTTTCAATCAAACCTAATGCCACAAAAGTTTTTTTTTTTTTTTTAGAGTGCAGCTTTTTGGCGTTTTTTTGGCTTGAGATAGCGTCACCGTTGCCATCGGCGTAATTGCGTGGTGCATTATGGGAAATGTCCCATAATGCAATGTGAGGGGAGGAGATGGAGGGAGGAGGAGGGGAGGGAGAGGAAGGTGGAGGAGGTTGAAGGATCAGAGGAGGAGGAGGTGAAGGAGGAGGAAGAGAAAGAGGAGTAGCAGGGAGGATGAGGAGGTGAGGGGGAGGAAGGGTATACCCTCCTCTCAGTACCCTTCCCTCCTCCTCAAGAGCTGTGCTCTAATGGTGTTGTAAACGTCTTTTTTTTTCTTTTTGCGATAATTAGTTTTTGCATTGTTAATTTACGTATGGTGCTGTCTAAGTCCTTTCCATGTCCAGAGCTATGCAGTATGCATTCCGACCCTTTTTAGAGCGTAGCTCTTAGGCGCCCATTTCTGGCTTCAGCGGTGTTGGCGTCGCCCTAACCGCGCGATGCATTATGGGTAAATTTCCCCGCTAAATTTAGCGAACATTTTCCCCGCTAAATTTAGCAAAAATTTTTCCGCTAAATTTAGCGGAAAAATTCCCCGCTAAATTTTGTGAAGAAAATTCCCGCTAAATTTAACGGAAAATTTTCCCCACTAAATTTAGCAGAAAATTTTCCCGCTAAATTCAGCAGAAAAAATTCCCGCTAAATTTAGCGGAAAAATTACCCCGCTAAATTAAGCCCCGCTAAATTTAGCGGAAATAATTTCCCGCTAAATTTAGCCAAAAATATTCCCCATTGGATTTAGCGAAAAAAATTCCACGCTAAATTTAGCGGAAAATTTCCCTGCTAAATTAAGCGGAAAAAATTCCCGCTAAATTTAGAGGAAAAGTTTCTCCGCTAAATTTAGCGCAAAAATTTCTCCGCTAAATTCAGCGGAAATATTTCCCCTAAATGGGAGGCGAGCAGGAGAGGATGAGGGGCATAGCCTCCTCTCCGTACCTTTCCCTCCTCCTCCTCCTCAAAAGCTGCACTCTAATTCGGCGTTACAGGGGATTGTAAACGACTTTCATTTTTTTTTTCTATCTGGAACACACAACCAAAACTCACACTTCACTCCAAGAATTTTTAGAATTCAAATGTCACCATTATTGTAAAAAATGACAAGCGTAATAGGTAAACATTTTTCAGATGATTCAATAGCAACGTTAAAATAATATCAGAAGGCACTACTTTTGGTATGCTCTCAGAGTGTTGCAAAGTAGTAAAGCTTCAAAAAAGCCCAAAATTTAGTCAAGCTGAATTCGATAAAACATTGTTTGATGAAGCAGTGTTTGATGAAATGTTAACATATTCAATTTGAAATGGTGGTCAATGAAATGTCTGCTGCCTACCAACATGATCGAACACCTTCACCACACTAAAATAAATCACATTCACTTGTCCGCTATAGGGCAAACTACCACAGAGTACCGTAATTATAAAAAGCTGAAATTGTACAAGAGCCTGTGATGAATACAGGTACAAAACATTTCACTGGGTGGCGTTTCAGTGAATGAATGCACATTTCATTGAATGCAGCTTCATCAGAAGTTTTATCAAATTATCTGACATAATTTCATCAAATTTTACCCAACCAAAATATGGGAGAAAATATCATCATCAAAATAGTTAGTATTATGCCAGACAATTCTTAACCTGTATGAGATTTTTTAGACCCTTTTCAAAATTCAGTTTGGCAACTTCAATCACTATCATCATCTCAGTGTGTGTGTTATCTGCGCCAAGCTAATGGCAGCCTTCTTGAGGCTGATAAAGGAAGAAGTCGAGGATACTACCAAGCAAAGGATATACGAGGCCTGTATGTTCGAGACATCAGTGAACACGACGAATGAATTAGATACAGTGGCTGCATAAAAGCACCCCCCTGCGCTCCGGCCGCTTCGCAGCGGCAGTCTGTGGCAGCTCATTACAAAAATGTTAACTCACCTAACTCACCGACTTCGAGCGCCGCTCGCGGCGGCCGAAGTCGCTAAAAGGAGGCTCATCGCCATTTTCCCTAAACTGAGTTTCTCTATAAAGGGATTCGATAAACTGGGGTCGGTAAAACGACGTTCGCTAAAACGAGCTTCCCTAAACCGCATGTCTCCGCTGCATAAACATTTGGAGTGTGGTTTAATAAATCTCTAGGCACTAGTTTGACGCGCTACAGCCTTTTGATGGCGGAAATTTAATCAAAGGGCTTATGGGTTGCTGCTTCGTACTTGTTAGTTCTTACGGTCACACCAACGTTACTAGATTACCTCAGTTGTGGAACTCTAGTGGAAGGGGGTACCCCGCCCCTTACTCACTTCAGTCCGCCTCCCATCGTTTGAAATGCCATCTAGATTTTCGTTTCATAACTGCGTGTTACACAGAGTACGGTGGAACACCTAGACGCTGTGCTTCAAAACATACATACTCCATAGAATACACTGTAGTTACCATAGCCGCCGCCCGGCACATTGAACAACGGCAGGCGAGTCGTGGTGTGTGAGGGGGGTACTGCTGGTGCAAGCAGCGTCTATGAGCAGTTCCGTAACTGAGCTAATCTAATAACGTTGGTTCACACCATCGCAACTGAAAGAAATCAAGAGAGCTACGAGTTTATCGAACAACCAATTCCCATCTGCCCAACGGGCAAAAGTGATGGTGCCCAATGAAGTAGTTTCATGGCCGCCATTAGTTTGTCAAAAGTGAAACTGCTTTTTGAGACACCAGATGGCACTGAATTTTGAAAAGGGTCTATTCTAGCATTGATTTCGAAGTTTAGATAGTTCATTTCAAATAACTACAAAGAAGGGAAAGAATTGACTGAAAAGCTATGCTCACGAAAAATGTTTAATTGTAGCACAACACAAATTAACAAATAAAAAACAATATCCCTATTATAAAAAAAAAATCCTTGCAGTAGTGTGTTTAGATAATGCTTCTCTGGCACATCCTTTCATACTCCTACTCTATTGGCATGAAAGAAATAGCTTTCTCGACCAAGGAAGCTAGATTCTGTTGGCTCTATTGAGCTGCAGTTTCCCAGATTGCACTCTTCCAAAGTCCCTTTTGTGCCCTATTGGGGCTTCTTTCTGCCCCCAACATTGTTTGAAGACACTTTTTCCCTCTCCTTCCTAATCCGCACATTGTTTCATCTTGAAAATTCCATCCTCGAACCTCATTTTCCTCCGGCTGGCACCAGCTATTTCTAAAATGATGGATTGGGAAAGCATCTAGGAGAGTCATTTCTTGTATCAAACTCTTGATTTGCTCAAGCATGACCCACCCCAACCAGAAATTCTTGCTATGCCACTCGCTAGCATCATATATGCTCCACATGAAGTGTGCAATGCTTGCTGAATCTTGAACACACTTGTTTGCTATGTAATATCACCAGTTTAAAAACAAATCAGCTTATCACATATCTAACCAACAGCAGCAACATCACAATAAAACCAAAACTTTAACATGACATGTAACGCATATCTTTGCTAGAAATATAAAAAAACTACCATGACCATTTTGATAGTTCCCTACATCTCTATATGTAACAGGTATATTCAACAGTACCCTTTCTTGCGCAAGATAGCGTAACTTTTCTTTAGGTTTAAACATCAAAGTATTCCTTTTATTGACCCATTTTCCTAAGATACTAATATCAAACAACATAGACCACACAAAAAACACCCTGTTTCCTCGAAGTGATTAGACTATATAACAGCTCAAATGCAGTAAATAGATAAATGCTGTCAAAATTCTTTTCATATAAGAATTTACAATGCTTCCTCCCTTTATCCGGTCAGCAGAATCTGTGAGCCATCCCTGTCTAAGAGAGTCTGCCCTCGGGTCATTTCTTTCTGCTGCCGCGGAATGTTGAGAAGGATAGCGATGGCATTTCCACTTGACTCATTTCATCGGTTGCTCCAGCACCAAAGCGACTACGTGCGGCAGCCTTGTTGCTTGCCGAGAATCTCATCAGGGCTGTATCAGGATCGTAGTCGGGGGAGGCTGAAATGAACCACCATTGTTAAAAGCTATTTGACATATTGCTCGACGACCAAACCAACAAAGCCTCAATTAATCTTTCTAGATATGTTAAAGACAGTGGGGCAAAATCAGATTGTCCAAAATGTTAATATTTTTTTTTTTAAATCTGTTACTAACCCTTAACTTTCTTGCATATGCCTCCTTCACTGCATTTTCTGCACGCTTTCTCTCTGCCATAGTCTCCTCACCCAGCCATCTTTCTTTGAGCCTCATCTTAATCCCTCATGCAAAATTTATGGTTATACCTGCCGTGCCTATTCATTTCTATATTTTTTTTTCCACAAAACTGCAGTCTGGTGGAATGACCTCCTTAATCCCTATTCAAACTTAACCGAACTTAACCCCGAACGTTTTTGGCCGGTAATTTCTAGTAATTTAAGGATCTATGTATGATTTCTGTTCTATCGATTCTTGTTGATAATTTTAGTGGTTTTCAGTGATTTGATTGGTTATTGATTGATTTGTGTTTTACTTTGTTTTGGTTGAGCATTGACTGCATACACATATGCAGGTTTAGCAATACAGTTTCGCCGCACATACCGTACAAATATACAGGTGCGACTTTGTATACAAAGGTGCGACTTGCATACCAACTTTTTGTAAAAAGACCCGCTGGCGATGAAAGATGCGACTTATAGACCAGAAAATATGGTAAATATATTTTAAGATTGCTGTCGAGATGTCATACTCTCAAACAAATGCCAACCTGAGATGACAGAAAATGTATTCTCGAGAGATCGGCACTCACGCGGTGGCACGTTGCAGGGTGAATCCAGGGGATTTCCCACGGGGGGCCACTTGGAGTTGTGAGAGAGTTCCTTCTCAATCTTCTCATAAAGATGGATTGGGCCTCTTAAGCTGCGCAACCACGGCTGCACTCTGTTGAAGAGGAAGTGCTGGACAAAGAAGACCTGCATGGCGAGATTCCCACGGGAGAAAACATTGATCAGTGGACCCCAGATTGCCTAAATGTTTTCCGATATCGGTGAATTTGGAGCATTACAAGTTGCATAGATAGATTGGGGTTTCCGGGGTTCATACATGTCCCTAAAGCTCCTCTAAACTATCACCCTCTCCATCTCTCCACTCTCACAGGCCTGTTCTAAAGGGTGCACAAGACGAAAACATTTATCGTCTTCTCTAGTCAGCACATTATTACAGGCATGCGTAAAGGGACACTGATGAGCTATCGATACTTGCTAGTATCTTTGCTGAAACATGATTTACGGGGGCTTTATAACTATACCCAGACGAAAATCAGTCCACTTCCAGTTGGATTATGAAACTGGAAATGAGGCGGTCCAGCTGGACCCAGCTGGGCCCAGTTGGAATCCAGCTGGACCCAGCTGGAATCCAGCGTGACCGCCTCATTTCCAGTTCCATGATCCAGCTAGTAGTGGACTGCTTTTCGCCTCGGATACCAAGTCAAAATTCGGAGGATGCCTATAGCACTTAATTCTTATAAGTTGTGATTGCGAAAGCATTAATGTCTAATTGAATGCCGCTGAGTGTTCCTCGCTGGTGACTGCTGCGCCGCTGGGTGAGGAAGCAGCGGGAATGCAAAGCTCGGCGCGGCGCGTGCTGAAATCACATGTCCTCTTATCATCATCATCGCCCTAGCTGCGGGTACCGGATGATGACGTTAGACCTCAAAACGTAATGTCAGGCCAGCGCATACCCAAGTCCCCCCTCACATCAAACAGCTGCGCGTACCGGTTGACGATGTTAGACCTCAAAGCATAACAATAGGCCTAACGTTAGGCCTAACATCAGGCCAGCGCATACCTGCGTCCCCCTCCTGCTGCACCGCCAGCAGTTTGGCTGGCTCTTTGGCAACGATGATGTCGTTGATGTGGAGCCACATGACGCGTTGCAGCCAATGGGAATTTAGGTGCCGTTTCGCTCAGCCAATGGGAATTTAGGTGCCGTTTTTTCTTTAACAGACAACAATAACGCCGCCTTCACTCCATGGAACAGTTAATGCTCTCACATTAAAAGGTTTTAATGCTTTTAAATTCGCCTTATTTATGCTTGAAGACCAACAATCAAGAATTGGGTATTCAGGTCAACCTTCACTCTTTTCTCCACAGTCAGTTGCAGTGATGACGTAGTACACATATTTTCAGTCGTGGACGATATAATAATTAATAGAATTCCTTATACTTGATACAGAATCACAGCTGCCAAGCATAAAAAATTGGATTGCTTGCAGCCTAAAATAAAAAGCTGATTTTATAGAGCATATTTTGTTTTTTTACATAATTTACCCTGCTTTTAAACTCAAAGAATTTAAGGTGTACAGGTATTCCTTAATATTTCTTCCACTTTTGCGCAATTTGCTTTCTCAACTACCCCAACTTCTTGATTCAGAATCCGTTTCAGAATCCTCTTAAATGTATAAATGAAGTTAGAAATTTCCATTTACTAGGTATTTTGTAGCTTATATGATTTCACAAAACAACATAAAAATACCACCTGTGTTGCATTGTCATATCTTTATAATTTGTAGTGTCGTTTTCAAATGCAAATAATTGATCAGATAGAATTTTTATTATGCAAACTGCTCTCCAAGTTTAATTAGGTTTACTGAAAAGCATTACAACTTTGTTTCAGCCCTTGTCAAATTAGTGCAATAAATGTTTCCTGTGCACACAATATTTTAATAAAAATGAGCAAAGATTAATGCGGCACAAGATATCACTCACCTCCCACAAGTATGAAATGACAAAATTGAGCAAGGATAGGACAAAGAGGAAGGCATGGAATTCAAACTTGGGAGCCTCCTTGAACTGAAATGAAAAAGGATATCAAATCGGATATCAAATCTCATAAGGAGTCAATACTATGCTTAAACTAAAAAAAATTCACAGGGTCTCTTATTTTATCCTTGAGACGACTTGAAGGTAAAAGCCAAAGTGTTGATGTAAACCAGATAGCCAACCTCAGAAAACAGCGCACTTTCTGACCACACACTTTTGGCGCCGTTTCATTGGCTCACTAGGATCGTGGCGTCGGCTGTGGTCCCGGTGACAGCAAACTTCCGAAGACAGCACACTCTCTGATGACGCACTTTTGGCGTCGTTTCATTGCTTTGAAACTCAATTCGGACGCATATTCTAACCACTAAATGTCCAAGGTTGATAAGCTATGGTTATTCAGTAATATAAAATGGAGTGCTATGAAGAACTGCAGTCCAAAGTAGGATTTGGAATGGGGTAGTGGCACCATAATAATAATAGCAATAATCTTCATTTAAGGCACCCCAAAACAACCACAATGGTCTTTTCATTGGTGCACCTCCACAAGAACACATAAGTTAGAAAAGAAATATGTGACCACACTCAAGAAACAAAAATGAAGATTAGTTAGTGACAAGCTAATCGCTCAACAGGCAGCAGGACACAGAGGCCGATACAGGGATGTCGAGATCCGGAGTGGCGACTGTTGTACAGTGACTGAAACTGCAAAAGTGGCAAAATGTTTCATGGTAAGCAAATATCATAACAGATGAAATGTCTGGCAGAGCAGAAATTGATATAAAAATTAAGTTTGCAGAGGAGCTGAGCTCAGTCAATAACACCATTTGCAACCTTATGTAGAAAACCCAAGTCATGGCCCTCCCATCTTTTGAACAAAAGTGAAAGAAAATATTTTTGTCTACTAGTCACCTCAAGAAATAAGTAAGTTTTGCACATTGTTCATACGCTGCGCATTGTTCATATGCTGCGCAAAGTACCGTAAAAACCCGCATATAATACGAACCCGCATATAATACGAGGCATGATTTGAGGACCGCGAAGAAGAAAAGAAAAGTTTTATCCGCGTATAATACAAAACAATTTAAGGACCGCGAAAATTTTCCGCGTAAAATGCGACCCAGGAAGTCTTAAGAAAAACGTATATTTGCGTCATAATTGAACCCTAATCACTGTCATCACTTCCATCAGACTCCTTGTCCGACGCCTCCTCCCAAAGGCAGTCGCCTTCACTGCCGTCGAGCGCATTTGAAATCCCGTACTTGAAAGAGCGAGCGACGGGCGTGCGCCGACGCAGTGAAAGCCCGGCGTGGCGCATAAAGCGAGCAACCCAATGTGCCCAATGTCGGTTCGCCAAAGATCTCTCGCCTTCTCTTGCAGCAGCTCGATGTTTACGGCGACGTGCCGTTCACGTTGCTCTTTTACAAAGTCGCCGAGACTTGCCTCGACGTCGGCGAACACGCCATTTTTGGGCCTCTAAAGCTTCCTCTCGTACCGTTGCGCGGGAACAGAGCTTGCTTTTGTCGTCTCCATCCGCGGATGCCGCACTTCATTTTCGGCGAATTGTCGCCCGGCAGCACTGTTGCCGATGTCTTCCGCAACCAAAATTACTTTTCTTTTGAAGGCGGCCGAGCACCGTTTTCGACGGTTCGCGCCGACGCCATTCCCTAGCCTGACCGTGGACGCATGGTGGCGCCTCGGACATTGTGATTTTAATGATGATGATAGCCGTTTTGAGCGCCATATTGCCTTGAAACCGAAACTACGTCAAACTGCGTTAGATCGCGCCTCATCGAAGCTGAAAATTGTTGGGACCCGCGTATAATACGAGCCGCAAATTTTACATGGCAAAATACGAAAAAAATCCTCGTATTATATGCGGGTTTTTACGGTAGTTCTTACAAGATTTGGTTGTTAGAGGAAGAAGCAATGCTTCTGGCACTTAAAACATGTATGTCTCGATAAGATAACATGTATCTAATTTAACATACACCTACATATATCTTAATTCTCCAAATAAAGGGCGAAATTAGTAAATACAACTTCTTCCTGAGAGTGCTCAATATTCATGAACTGTTTTTTTACAGTGAGTTCCACATCATGGACACAAATTCAAGTCACAAACTTACTAAGAGTTGAAATTATTAATCAAACTATACTACTATAAGAGTTTCTAAAATTTAGAGGCAAGCGTGAAGCAACTTCTAATACTCTCGTCGTGCCTGGAACATAATTGGAACATAATTTTTAAATGTTAAGGTACTATTAAAATATGTGCCAAGATTTTTCAGAAGAGAAACCTGCTGCACTGTCCTTTTATCAAGATGACAAGTGTACAACAGTATGACGTCAGCACAACAAAAGCACTTTTGTTTTTGAATATAACATCAAATGTAAGATTTATTACTTACATTAATGTATCTCCTTATGAAGTCTGCTGGATACAAGGTGACGTATGAGACAATCAGGAACTCCATAATGACCACCAAAAGGTATAACTCTAGCAAAGAGAAAAGATACTGTTGAAAGCATACAAATCAATATTAAAGCATGTAACATCCTTTTTAGTTTGTGACTGGATCTGAGTGACAAGATAAAGTGTGACCCTCATCTCACTGATGGAGTGCAACTGTGGATTGTGTTTTTAAAATTTAATATTGTGCATATTAACCGTTGACAGTTCCTTTTTTTTTTATCGAAGAACTTTCACAGCAGCCAGGGACTGTGAATCTCGAAGTCGGGCAGAGATCATCTCATAGCACTAAGTCGAACCCGGATATATCGAATTCAAAGGGGATTGCAAAATTGTTTGATATATTGATAATTCAATATGTAAAAGTATGTTAACTTCAGCTCCAGTAGAAATTTCCATGCTTCTCCGCTGATACCAAATATTGTGGAAAACGGGAGCTTACCAAATAGAGTATCCAAGAACTGCTAAATACAACACAACCGTGTTAAAGCATAGATGGCAAAAGCTGCTAACACTGTCGGTCGTGCATTCACGCGCGCCTGGCAGCGATTTTAACTGCACAAACAACAGAACACGAAAATGTAAAAAAAATAAAACTGAAAGAGCAGACACAAAAAAAAACACCTCTTTCTTCATGAACAAATAAGTCAAGCAAGTGAAAACAGCAAAAGAAGAAGGTAAGGATAAACGGGGCGCTCAAAGTATAGTTGCACTAAAGACCTTAGATTGCACAACCGTTGTCCACCGACTGACCAGCCAGAATGGTTTTGTTGTTGTTTGTTTTAGGGGCGGTGGTGGTATAAGGAGTGAGGTGAAGTGTTGTTGTTCTCCTCTCCTGCGAACTTTGCTGCCTGTGACCAGAGTCCTTTCTCCTCGGGGCGTGCAAACCACGTCGTGACGGCAGTGTTTAGAGAAAGCCTGCGTACCAGGAGTGCGGCGCAGGGTTCGATATACTGAATGTCCCGGGTGGTGAAGTTCGATACTACCTATAGTTTTACGTGAGATTTTCAAGGAGATGTTTTGACTCTTTGAAATAGAGAGTATATCGAAATATGCAGGTTTGATATAGTCGGAAAAGGTGTTTAATTTGTGCTTAAACTATTCATTTAAAGTATCTAAGCTATTTTTCTTTCCTTTTTTTTTTTTTTTTTGCATGCTCAATATTTTGCAAAATTTGCAAAGTGTGGGTTTCGAGAACATTCCACGGGCACATCATTTTGCAATTGGGAGGGGTATGATGTGCATTCGTTATCATGCTGCAATATATTCGCGCAATACCCTTTTTTTGCAATACTTTCAACTCGTAAAATTCGTGAAAATTAGGTCATAGCAAGGTGTTTACAGTGAGCACAGATGTAAGCTGTCAAACTATGAGCTAGCAAAGGGACAGAACTTGAGCAACACTTTTGTAACGACTGGATAAGGAGAAATGCCAAGATACTTAGGACCTGCAGAAGTTCCTTCAAGCTATATTGCACTAACAGGATGTCATCCTTGATTGAATACTGAAAGAAAGACTGGTGACTGCAGATGACTTCCCTTAAATTGTAAGACTAAGCCTTGCTACTGCTTACTGGAACCGATGTAATCGTGAAAGTCTGGGATCGGTGCTTACTGTTTGAAATTATGCTCTTCCTGAAGGGTGGACCAGGTGAAAAACAACAGCCGCAATAACGTAAGACATGCAGTTGACGCTGAGCACTGCAGTAGCCACGTGAGTTGGGGGAGGGATGTGCACTTTGCTCCTGTCGAAAACAAAAGGCTCATACCTAGAAAAAAGATTAAAAAGAAAGCACATATGAAATGCTGTGTACAGTAGAACATATACTGCAAATTCAAAAAGTAAAAACATAACAGTTCTGTTCTGCACATGTCAGTGACAAAAGTCAGCAGAATACTTCCTTATAAAAGCTGCCACAAACAGATTTAGATAGCACTTATAGTCACTGACGAGACAAGAATGGCAGGAGGGATCCTTCAGTTGTCCCACCCTCAGTGCATGCTTCCTACCTTCAGCAACGCTTCAGCATCTTGTGCCCCTCGAGCGGGTATGCGCAGCAAAAGCATGGTGGAAGGAATGGAGCATGTGCTGGAAGCCGGGCATTCAAAAGACATGACCTGCCGTTCTCATTCTGTCAGTAAAATTTCATTTCATGTTAGCAACATTGCTGGTTCCTAAGTTGGTAAATATCACTCTGTTTCTGTCGTAACCAGCTCGCCCATTTTTCATAATTTTTGTAAGATAAACATGTATGGGACTATTGTGGAAATATAAAAAATTTAGTTGCAGGAAAACGATATTACCATGGTTGCTGAATGCAGAAGAAGTATGCGAGAAGGTGGAAGCTTGTCTGTATGACAATAAATGACAGAATGGAGAAGATGGACAAGAAATTCGAGAGGCTCCGTGCAGGCACCTTCTTGACCAAGGTGAAAAACGGTTCCGTCGTTCCAACTGCAAAATGAAACAGAAGAGGACACATGTTAAATCATGCTAAGATCATGCTAGTAAACACCATCTAATTGGGGAATACATGCTATGCTCCAAACACCACATTGTAGTGCACAGGAAGCACCAAGGTTGCACAGACTCTCTTGTGGCAGGAGCGACTCCCAAAGCTAGGAGCCCGATCTTCTAGCTTTCATTGCGTTCCATTCTAAAGTAAAACGGATTTTAGGCATGTCTAATGCCGATCCGAATAATTCAAAATTCGATTCTATGAAAAGTACTATGCAACACTTGTAAATAGTATAAAGACTGGGCAAGTTATACTCAACTCTGTTGAACTTATACCTGTGGAGGCTGGCCTAGGCGGCGACCAGCGGAGTTGGAGTTACATCATAGAACTGATAAATTTTCAAAGCAGAAAAAGGGAAGAAAGCAAACAAGCAAAGAGCAGAGCAAGCACAGCAGAGCGCACGCTCTTTGCGCGTGCCGTTCAGCAGCGTCGCAGGTGTTTAGAGGGTGATGCCACAAATGGTTAGCATAGAAGGAACACGAAGGAGGGAAGAAAGTTAGGTCGAAACTGCAGGAAAGCAACACACCCAGAGTGAGTTTTCTGCATAAAAAATGACACCTAAGCAAGACTGTGCTGCTTATAGAATACATCCCTAGAACTGCTTACACTGCACGAAGCAGAACAAATAATGCAAGCCTCCGTCCCTGCCTCAAGTTCACCTAATTCTGCTCTGGAAGCGTAGATGCCACTGTCCTTTTTGTATCTCAGTTTACCAAAAAATCCTAGGTTTACTGCGCTGTACCTTCCCACATTCAGAGCTGATGGATATTCGTGCATGCTTCGTACGGTTTGAGCGTGGATTATGTCAGTTTCGCAACTCTACTTAGTAATTAAAAATTAACAAAGATAAGGCAGCTACAAATGCAGAGGGTGTATTAGTTTTTTTTTCTTTTTCACAAATTAGGCATTAATTATATTTTACCTCTGTTCAATTCTCCATTCTCTGAAATTTGGCACTCACAAGAGTTTAATTTTGTTATATCCCCAGTTCTCCAACTTCTAAATAAAAAGAAATAATATCTACTAATCATGTGCAAATAGTCAATTATGAATTCGAAGCGAATAGTGATTTTGGCCGAATATTTCCGAACTGAATATTGAATAGTTCCTCTAACCCTTTCACTGCTGCACCACGGTTAAACAAAAACCCATGTGAGCTTGTGAAGGTTGTTCCCAAGCTTCCACTAGTCCATTTTTAAGCTAAGTGAATTTTAATTTAACCATATTAATCGACTGTGGCCTCAGGAAAGTCCAGTGCCTACGTTGGTGTGGCAAGTAAATGACCCATTTGACACAAATTAAGCCTATAGAGATGCCCACCTGGTATACCTAATAGAGGGAATTTATAAAGATTTTTGCTATATGCAAATATCCTACATTCAGTTGCGAATGATTAATGCTGGTTGTCAGGACACCTGTGCCTAACATATACTCACGCATAATAGCCAGATCAATTTTCAAAATTTCAGTGCAATGTACATATACATACACAAATTTTTTATATTTAAATACACCAGCCATTTGCATGCACCATCCCACTTTGAAAGTCCTAAGCACAAGGTTGCAATATTCATACTTTTCAAAGTGTTGATTGTGACGTTCTAGCCCCGTTGAGTGTGGTCCTTACCGAGCATCGGTGCACTGCAAGCGGGAAGCAACACCTGCAGAAGCGAGCTCTGCGGGTGTTGCTTCTCTGTAATGCACCGGTTTTCGGTAAGAAGTGCACTCAACAGGACTAACCTGCCACAGTCAACACTTAGAAAATTATGAATTTTGCATCTCATGTCGAAGCAAAAATCATATAACATATTATTCGAAACTACTATCTGAAAATTTGGCACGATACTTATATCTACACATAAATGCATAAAAAGGCACAAGTAGGTATTTTAATTGTGAGCAATACTTACAAGAACATGTGCTATACTCTTGCAAATATAAACCTATTGGGCAACCTTAATGCTGCCTGAATTGAACAAAAATGAACATACTTGAAGTTTTTGCCGCTGACGGCGGCAATGCCTTTGAGATGTTTACACTGGTGACAGCATGAGCTACAGGAGCCATTGTGTAGTGCGAGAGCACTGTCAACTCGATGGTGTGCAGTCTCGAATAAATAGTGACCAGCGCAATGCACATGCTTAGGCTGGCTAGCTCCGGACTCTAAGCGAAAATAAGTTTTTTCTCTCTATCTCTTTCCGTTGTCCAGGGGCAGATTTATGGGTCAGGCTCGGAGGGGGAGGGGGGGGGGCAGCAGGCATTCGGCTGGCGGGGGGGAGGAGTGTGCTGAGATATGACGTTACGGCCAAAACGTTGCCCAGATCTATTTTATGGACCCAATATTTGTTATGTCACCAAAACTGACCTTTTAACAGATGTATGTCAATTTTTTTCGTAAAAAGAGTTGACCTGAGGGGAGGCTGGGGAGGCACAGTTGCCCCATCTCCTAATCCGGCCTTGGGAAACACAGAAACATAGCCACATTGATCCCCTGTCCTGGACGGACATTGTCAACAAGCCCCCTTTGTAACTAACTAGAGGCTACAAAGAAGGCAAGTCTAATGTGAAGTATTGTTATAATTTTGATTATTGGAGTTTGTCGGACAGATGCGAACCGACAAAAATTTTACCAGCAAAAGTAAGTCGTTTTTTTTTTTCTTTTCCAAACATTTGGAATTTTATGTAACTATGTACCATCAAAAACATTTCTACATGTATACTGTACCAACAGAGAGCACCTTTAATGAGAAAAGCTTAGAACGAATGTTAAAGATAGAGGCGACTGGTGAATTTTCAAGGTATAAAAATCCTGAGCTTACATTTCCTTTCTCTGAGGTTTTCAGAACATTCATGAAAGCCTGATTTTGCTATACTATTTGAAAATTTCATCTTGCAAGTGCTGCAAACCCTAGAGGTTGGATTGTATGTTCAATTAAATATGTGACATCACTTGAAATAAGATTGCTTTAATATTCATATATTTAATTGTTGTATCATTGTTCACATACACTTACAGTGTATATCAGCCCAGAAGCCATACTATATGTTGCTACAATATTGGTATTTGCAATAAAAACTGTGGACAGTATACCTTGCTGGTAACAAGAACATTACTGTTAAGGAAATGAAACATAGATACTTGATCACACTTACATATCATAGGAGGAACCAGACTGACGACAATGTCTATGAAGACGTAGGCACCTTCAGACGGCTTTTGTCCATCCTAGACAGAATAAAATCAAGGTATGGCGTGAACTAGCTCATTTTACAAAAGATCTAAGAATGGTTCTTAGCTCAAATGCCTTTGCAAGACCATAAATTGACTAGTAGATCTATGCTCTGAGGATATAGTTGCACCAACGGCTTACCCAAAAGAGGAACAGCGCACCAGCCAGAAGCACGAAACAGTAGCACACCATGTACCGGAAAGCTCCAAATGTTGCTGCTAATGTTGCACGTCCTTCCCTGTTTACAGAAAAACATGAGGGCTCTTTTTAGCAGGTTATTGACTTAGTAGAGTTTTACAGGATAAGTGCCTCATTAGCAATAAAGAAACGTAAAGCAATATATGAAGATTGAGTGATTAATACTAAATGTGAAAGTCAAAACTTCCTCAGATCAAAGAAGAAAAGTCCTTAGCAGACTTGGCAAGTACAATATGCACACTCCAAGAAGCAAGTTCATAACAATGATCTTTTTTTATGGGGAGGATAGCATTTGTTTTTAGGACTTAAAGGGGTCTGCTCAAATGTAGCCCTAGTGCAGTGGCATAGCCAGAAATGTTTTTCAAAGGGCGTTTTCTTTTGATGTCAAAAAGAGTTTCACCTAAAATTCTCACTGTAATGCCTACATAAAAAAAAACAAGCACACACACAACTCCATCCTTTCAGTGGCTAAGCGAATATATTAACACATGAGTGCCCAAAGAGCACACATACAATAAGTAAGAGTTATATGTAAAGGTTTGCGCTTAACAAGAAGTGTGAGCGACCATACAGCTACGGACAATGCAGCTTGTGCAGCCGAGGCGCCTGCTGACAAAGGAGGTTCTGATTATAGCCTTCACTTCATTTAAAAAGTAATCGTAGATTAAATGTGCGTGTGTTCTCCATGAAACAAAAAAACAATTCACAGAGTAGCATTTGATACGCCGAGACGTGACAGCGAGTTTCTGGGGCATCCGGTAACTGATTGCCACTCGGCACGTGAAACGCAGTCCTCATGGTTCCTCCTGCTTGTGTCTCGGCATGTGTCAGTTGTAAAAAAGGAGAGGTATAGCTCGCATACCTTTCACTTTCTCTTGCAACTTCGTTCACTCATAAGCTGACAGTGCGGTGTAAGCTACATGCTCAGTTTGATCATTTATACACCTATCTTTTGCCACGAGATCACACTCCCGCCGCTCCCGCCCCGCATACTTACGCGCAGAGAGAGGGGTCAGCTGATGAAAGGGAAGCGGTCGATTGGTCTCGCGAGCGCATAGCTCCCACTACACTGCTATCTTAGGGGTCTTCGGGGAGAGGTCACCTTTACCTCCGGCCCTCGAGGTCACTCACAAGCATGCGTGCAGCCGTAGCAGGGCACCAGCTTTAGCAAGCTCCAGCGAGCTCACGAAGGGGACTCGGGCACTAATCCCGGGGAGTTCAACCACAGCTCAAGGCTCAAGCGTTTCTCCCCCGTCCAGGAACCGCAACATTTCTGGTGTTTCTCTCTGTCCTTGGAAGATTTTCGTTTCTTCCTCTGACTTGAAAGGATGATCGCTAGGATAATCCTTACGCACTTGGATGCCTTTCTTGTGCGCTTATTCCTATTCCTATTCTGGCAAGCGAAATAAACCGGAAAACCAAATATCAAATCTTTTTTTTTTTTTTTGTCTCGATAACGTGGCGAGCTATGAAAGAAACACTGAGCGCTGTAAAACAAAAAGGGGTGATCGGATAGCAAGGGGGGGGGGGGGCGAGCAAGCAAAAAGTTTTGGGGGTGTTCTGACCAGGGAACACCCCTCCTGGCTACGCCCTGCCCTAGCAGTCCGAACCAGATGCCAAAGTTTCAGAACTAACCGTTGTATCGTTCAAAAGTGATGTGATTTTCTGAAATTTTCAATGGGAAAATGGGACCCATTTTTGCCCGTTTTCAGTAACTGGCGCCATAGAGCTCCGTGTATTATAAGAGGTCCATCGGCCGCCATTTTCTCATCGAAAATTTCAGAAAATCGCTTATGACTTTTGAATAAGATAACGGTTGATGCTGAAACTTTGGCATCTGGTTCGGACCTCTAGTGCTACAGCTGGGTGGAGAATGAGTGTTCGGCGATGCATAGTTTATTTTTGCGATGAATGAAACTCGATTAATTTTTTGGGGGGACACCCTATATACATGTGCTTTTTGCAACGTATGTTTCGTATACACCGACGCTCGGCACGCTCCATTTTCAAATGTGGCAGGAGAGCTGCGCATGTGCAGGAGAAGTGTGGGCAAGAGCGAACGCGCTCACCGTGTTTTCCCCAATGCGATGCGGGATGTACATTCGATAACCAAAGTTGCTGCGGCGTTTCTAGTTTTTTTTTTTGTGTCATATTCTGTTATTCGTTATGTCAGACCTTTGGCGCTCGCTGCCAGGGTCCAAGCAGCAGCGATACAGCAAGAACTTGTGCCTTAACAGCATTGCCTTCAAGGACCCCTACGCAGTGAGCAAGGAGCGCCAGCGCTCCGACGCCAAGTCGGCCAAGTTGCTGCCGCCAACCTCGATGGTGCACACTGTCGTCTACCTGATCTTTTCACCGAGCTAATTTACGGCCGACACGGTGCAAGCGTACAAGTCTCTCGATGCCTACAACTACTTCGAGTCTGGTAAGACCTAATTGAGTGCTATGCGCACGGCAAATATGTCAGGAGTCATTCGCGTCGGAAATTAAACTGCACTTTGTTATGCCACAGGCTGAGTACAAGACTGCAAGCTCTGGACGCCTCAAGGCGCCGCACTGTGCGTCGTCCTAGCCAAAGTGATGCCATCAGAGCAGGCAGCTGCTACACCCCATGATGTCTGGGAGTAGCGAGCAACCGAGGAACTCTTGGGTGGCAACTTGTATGCAAACACTGTAGGATCGAAGTCCGGGTGGTCTGGATCAGACTGTTTCCCTACACATAGGAGTGCCTCAGTGCTGGGAACAAAAATTCCAGGCTTGTGTGGCAAGCCTTCAATGAAGCTTTGTGAACATGATAGTGCTTCAAGACAGGGATGAGAGTAAGAACGAGACAACGATGTGTTTCATTGTGGCGAGCCTTCAATGAAGGCTTGCCACACAAGCGGTCGTCCGTGCGAGGCAACCATTTTCTGTGATCCACGCAGACCATACATTTTCTGCGTCTTTCAGCGTCCACCGGGAACTTGTGGAAGCTTGTTCCACCACTTTTGCAGACCCTTTCGCACAACCAACAGCCATGCAGCTTTGCAGCATGCCAAAATGCTGCGTCACACATGCAAAGCGCCCACTGTTTTGCCCACACCTGGCCTGCCTGGCCGATCCAGTGCAATTGCAGCACCGCCGCAACTCAGTGACGTCAATCCCGTGCGTCGGTCTATACCTAAAAGTTTTTCCTTTAAGACACCGAAAACTGTCAAAATTATTTTTCTACTTTGCTCCGAAAAAAAAAAAAAACACATTTCAATTCGATTTTGATTTGCAGAAAAATAGTATAGGTTTTGTTTTTTCGGTTTCCAGCACCAGTTCGGTTAAATAACTTGGTTTTTAATACAAAAGAAGGCCAGGCAATATTGTAATTTCGGATTTTGTGGAATGGTCGTGCTATAAAACGACATTCTCAAAAATCACTTTCGTGCCCCTTTAGGAAGCTTATGTTCTTCGTCACTTGGCGACGTCCAAGGAAACCATTTTCATTGTAGTTCAGCTAGGTATTCAATTACAGAATTATGTCTAGCATTTTAATCTAAATGCAACAGATCTAGTCAGGATTATATGTGGACACACTTCTTTTTGCGAAAATTGTGGAAACTCGGGGGTTGCATACCTTATCACGTCAAGCATGCACTTGATGTTTTGCTTCTGGGCAGTGAAGGGTGATGCCACAGATGCCTCGGCCACAGAGAGGGACACCCCAGCATGAGCAGCCTTGAGAGCACCACAGTCATTGGCACCATCCCCACACATGCCCACCTGGTGCCTGCAAAAGTTTGTTGCTCATTAGAGTACGACACTTGCGAATCGTGCTGCAAATCTGACAGTATCTTGTGCCAGATTTATGAAGTACTCTTGAGAAAAAAGTGAATTAACATGGAACTTGAGAGATTTGGAGACTTTATGGTGCCCATTGCAGAAACACTGTCTCAAAGGCCCATCTCCCCTTGCTTTTCTAATGCTTTAGGTCTTATGGACTCAAAGCTTTATGTGTGCCTTGTACTGTTTTTGTCTTCTCATAGCTAAGGTGCCGTTGCTCCAACTGCCCTCAATTTTGGACTCATTATCATTTCCCGGGCCAATGGGCCTTTTGCTGTACATGAGGAGGACCGAGCCTCTCAGGTGACAGTCCCTCCCAATGCCATTAACATACTGCAGCATACGGTGGTCTTCCACACAGGTTTCCAAGCTGCTCTATGCAGAACACCTATGGTACCTATGCTCATAGATTAGACTCAGTAACCGTGCTAAGCAGCTTGAGCTTCAGCATACCCTTGATGTGTGGCATGTGTTGCAGCATGCAACATATGCAACAAGCATCTCTGGATATTAACATTCGCATTAGTAATATAAAAACATGTGCCCCCAGCCATATTTTTCCTTTCTTTTTTCCTGCACACTTAGTTATTATGATGTTGCTGCACTGTCGCGCTCTGTGTAGCTAGCAAGTAGATACTTATACTTTCACGGAAATTAAGATTCTGGCTCGTCATCACAACAAAGTGATGAGAGAAATTGATGAGGAATATTTTATTGCTACCTACGGAGCGGACACATGCGAGTGCCCCAGCCGTTGCTTTGGCGAATGAAGTTGCTTTTGTCAAGAAATTTGGCAAATTTGTTTAAAGGGTCTGTTATACTTTGACGTTACGCGCGCGCAAGCGAACGTTGGCCGAAGTCGGCTACGTCACGTCAATCACGCCGCGTGCGTCAAAATTCGCCCTCTTTATACTTCGGCGACCCTGGCGGCTCCCGCGGCGCGCGTCAATGGGCTGTTGGCGTAGCGCGTGCGCAGAATCTGACTAAGAGGGCACGTTTCTTGAGAGAGTGCGCCACTTTAGGTTCCTTTCGTTTTGAATAGCAGACAAAATTCTCGCGCTTCTTGAGCGCCAAGTTCGAGCGATGGCGTGGACGTACCTTGTACGAAGAAAACTCGCGCTTGCACTGTTGGTGCACCGCCTGCACCGCAAGCGTAGGCGGTCAATCTACATACGGTACATCTTTGACAAGCGCACGGTCTACGGTACTCAAGCTTCCTCGTGTCGTAGACAAACGGGTGAGGACGAATTTCCTCGATCAGCTTCTCGACGACCGAGTCCGATTCTTCAAACATGACGCCACACGGAGTGGTGCTCCCGTTGTCTGCTATTGCTCGTATTCGCCGCGCTTCCCGCGCGAGGCCTGCCGAGAGCCAGCGCGTGATGCATCCTGGTCCGGCATCGCTGGCGCGGCCCGCGCGGAATACGGCATGCTCCACTTTGGCGTCGAGGCGGTCACGTAGCGTCAAATGCCGCCGGTCGCGCCGGTTACGCCACGACGCCGGAGTATAGAGCGTCGGTTTTTCGCCGACGTGACGTCGGTGTGACGCGCCCGCACACGTTACGTCGGAGTATAACAGAGCCTTAAGTGTTTGCAGGCATGCCTCAAGGGGGTTGATTATCTTTCATCTATCTTGCTTCTTTTATGTTTTCCTTTCTGTTCCTTGCAGGAATAAACTTCAGTTGCCAGTCAGTGTTGCGTTCTTTCACTTCTCGTTCTTGTCCTTCATGTATTGTGTGCTGTTTTCAAGTTTTCATAATGCACCAAGTAGCCCAACTTCATGTCTTGTTGCATCACTCTTCGTCGCTTCTTTCGCCCACTTGCTGATTGCACCTGGTTCGTTTTTCTACTTTCTTGTTCACTCTTCTTTTTTTACTCCATTCATTTTTTAATCTACAGATCAGCAAAGGCTAGGGAGCCTAACAAAGGGATTATAGCAATTTTAGAAAAAAACTTCCATGGAACAAGCGTTTGCGCTGTATGCCGATCGGCGGTATTCATCGCATGTATGCAAGCAACAGACTTTGTGATAGTAAGTGATAAGTAGTCATGTGCAAATAGTGGATTTTGAGTTCAAAGCGAATTCGAAGCGAATGGTGGTTTTGGCCGAATATTTTCGATTCGAATATCGAAAAGTTTTTCCACGCCTTTCACTACCATTGCATAAAACTTAGACAAAAACCCAGCTAAACTTGTGAAGGTTGTTGCACTTGTTCATTTATAAGCTAAGTTTAATCTATCTATATTTATCAACTGTGACCTCAGAAGTTCTGATGTCTTGGGATGGCAAGTAAACGACGGATTTGAAATAAAACGAGTCCTCTAGAGATGGCCAACTATAACCAATTGAGTGAATTTACAAATCTTGCTATATAAAATATTATTTCTTTAATCTCAATTTAAAAAAGAATGAATCGCGCATGATGAACGCAGGTTGTAAGGGCATCTCTGCCTAACATAGTATCTACTCTGGCATAACAGTCAGTTTTATTTTGAAACTTTTACTACAATGTAGATATACAGATTCACAAAGTTTCCATTTCTTTTCATATACAGCCGGCGCATGCACCATCACACTTTGAATGTATGCTTTTCTTCCAAGCACGCAATTGCGATATTCATACTTTTCCAAGTGTTTATTGTGGCGGGTTACCCTATTGAGTGCGCTTCTTACCGAGCACAGATGTAATGCAGAAAAGCAACACCTGCGGAGCTCACTTCCACGGGTATTGCTTCTCCGCAGTGCACCGGTGCTCGGTAAGAAGCGCACTCAACGGGGCTAACCCGCCGCAATCAACACTTCAAAAAATGCGAATAGTGCAGTTCTTCTCGAAGCAAATATCGAATAGTGTATTATTCGAAACAACCATCCGAAATTTCGAATATTCGCACAACGCTAGTGATAAGTGATTTATCTGCACAGAAACGATTGCGTAGATGGCGGCGTGCCAGGCAAAGCAGAGAGGTAAAAGATTCCAAGGACACCTAAGCACTTCTTACGAGTTGTGAATGCGAAAGCATGAATGTTGTTCTTCGCGCCACGACCGCTTCTGATCCTCCCGGCACCGCGGCTGTTTCTGCTCATCTCAGTGGGGGCCGCAGCGCAATAGAGGGTGGGGTGGCGTTCCTTGGAACTATGCCACGCACCAGCCAATGGGAGTCTATCTATCAATTCGCTGCTACAGACTACAGGCTTCGCTCCGTCGGACAGGGGAATTTAGGTGCCCTTTGGCGCAGCTCCAAAGCTGATAACACCGGTTCGCTCCATGGGACAGTTAATGCTTTCACATAAAAACCTTTACGCAAAATGTACCTGCTTGCCCATCTCCGTGTGTGGTAAACAAGGCGAAAGTAGAAAATGAGTGAAGGTGGGTGGGCCAATTCAAAGATTGGCCCACCCACCTTTTAAGGCAATAGCTTTCAGGAGCTCGTGTCGCAGAAAAGCCGGCGTCGATAGGACGGGAAGATCCAGAATTGGTTGATAGAGTCATGACGTCACAGCTACATGACCTCGTGCGGGAATTTCAAACAACACACCATGCTCACGTGAAACGTGACGTTATGCGACGAATGAAAGCCATCAAATCATGGCATGTAATGCGAATTAAAGGTTGCCGCATGTCTCGAATGATTTCACTTTATAAAGTAATTCATTTGCCTTAAAGAAAATATTTGAAGAATTTTAAGCGGAGGCAAGATTCAAACACACGACCCTTTGGTTGTGAGCCAGACACGCTACTGACTAGGCCACACAGACAAGCTTGCACAGCTTGGGAACGAGCGGGGGTTTATATGTTGAGCTATCGCGTTGCACTCTTAAAGGCGAAGCTTAAGCGTCCTCCTGTAATTTTTTCCCAGTTATCTCCAGTAAAAAAGGTGAGCATTCATTCAGGATATTACGGCGTTATTATTATTATTATTACTGGAGCACATATTTCAAGCTCAGGCCCAGGCAAACCAAGCACTGGTCAAAGCCAGGTATTGTGGCAAACATCTAGGTATGCCACTTCATTGTAAGATTTCTTAAAATCAATATTCACAAATGCATCCTCATGTGTAAGAAGGAACATGATGCACTGTACTGCTACGCACATCTGCAGGGTGAGCCGACACAGTATTTCTTTCACATCAGAAGAGATGTCACTCCTAAAACACACAAAGGTGAAAACTACCGCGTGAGTAAAAGGGGTCGTTGGCCCCTTTGAAAAGACTGAATAGATTGGTTTCTCAACGTACTGTGCTAGGATTTACCACAGACATGCCAGAAGGTGGCGCATTTTGTGTACAGTCAAACCTCGATGTAACAAACTATGTAACTAAGTACATAACTTTTTCTAACCGCAAGTGTATGCATGCCATGTATTTTTTACCTCTATGTAACGAAGTCCCGTTCGCCACAATTTTGATGTAACAAAGTTTCATGGACAATTTGTCACAAACTTTGGAAAGGAGATTTTGGGAAGCACATGCGCTAAACGGGCCCCGATAAAGCGCAAAAGGTGAAACGGGCCGAATCTGGTGAGTGTGGTGTACAGAACGGCCACTAGAGAACACTAGAGCCGCCGATGTTTCGTTCGTCGGCTTCAGCTGCGCTGCGTGGATTCGTTTCGAGGCCTAACTAAAAGCGTGCGTTTCTCGTTATCCTGAGTGATGGAGCTTTGAAGGCGATAGAGTTGCCTCCGACAACGTCGACCTCGACAACTTTCTATAAGCCGACGCTGCTGTCATTGCAATGGAGGAAATGACCAACGAGGCAATAGTAGCGATGTTCGTGGGAACTCTGAAGACGGGGATGACATTGAGCCTGATGAGCAAGACACCTGCGACGTGCACAGTAACCGTGAAGTGGTGGACGCGATCAATGTCTTGAGGCGGTTCGTGAGCACACAGCAAGGCGAAGACGCGACGCAGGCCGATCTGGCTATGCGAACGTCGCGTGATGCCAATTATAATGCCACGAATGGCCCAGATAAAGGTGACAGAATTTTTCATCTGAAATAAAGGCGTCCTCGGTGAGTTTTGTGCACCGAGAAACATTTGTGGAAACTTTCTTTAACGTTAGCCCCAAATTTCTATGTAGCGAAATGTCAATGTAACGAAGTAAATTCCAAAATTTTACCGACTTCGTTACGTCGAGGTTTGACTGTATTGAAATTTCACAAAACAAACTTACCTAGGTAAACAGTTTGAAATCAAGAACTTGACATCGCTACCTATGGCGTCCGCCTGCTGGTGAAAGGCAGTAAGAAACCGATTTATGAGGTCCCTTCAAAGGGCTAACGATCCCTTTGACTCACGCGGAACAGAGAATTGATGACAAGCGGGAGGTATTTGGGACACGGTTGATCCTTCCATACTTTGACCTCAGCTCTTGAACGTGTACTAAAAGCTATAGGCGTTTTCACACCACGAATCCTGACGTTTTCAACATTCAATATCACCCCCTGCATTGAGGGACCTACAGAATAGTGGAGTCACCTCATGAGAATGCTTCATATGAAGCTATCTTTGTTACCGACTACTTACCGGTTGGCAAAATGTCTCTCCAGTTATGTTAATAGAAAACCTAGGTATCTGGCTCAAGTTTAACTTTTTTCATGCAGAAAGCATTAACTGTCCCATGGAGCGAAGCCGACACGTCGGTAACCGCAAAGAACTGCACCTAAATTCCGATTTGCTCATGGGCTGCGCGAAAGCGGCACCTAAAGTCCCATTGGCTGCAATGCGTCATATCAGATGCTTCATCACGGAAGCCGGCGAGGCCACTCGAGGTCAAAGTGGGCGCGTCTCAGAAATAAACAAAACACAAAGAAAAGCACAGCAACGCATACGCTTCATCATGGAAGCCAGTCGTGAAGCCGGCGGTTACTGCCGCGCCCGCACAGTGGGGAGCATGATGTCACCGCCAGAATGCCATGTACGATTGAAAGATATGGCGCAATGCTTGTAGGAATGCCCTCCGCGTAGGCGAAATCCATCATCGTTGTCAAGTCTCGGAATACACGACGGGCCAGTCTGCACGGCGCACCGCCGCATGATCCATGCCGGCGCTGCAGCCGCTTCTGCTTCTCTCAGCACCAAGAATGCTTTCGCATTCACAACTCATAAGAAGTGCTTAGGTGTCCTCGGAATTTTTAAGGCAAAGCCTTACTTGTCCCATAGAGCGAAAAGCGTAGAAAAGCCGATAAAAGTATGGTTGAGCAGCACGCGTCGCTCAATGGGCAACCCTACTTGTCGCATTAGCTTGGCGTCGTCCTTGCAGTTGTCCTAGAAGTCATCCTAGACCTCTAGGACGACCTCACTTGTCACATTACGTGAAAAGCAAGTGCTGTCGGCGTTGTTGTGCCCGAAAGGTGGCCATAAAAATATGTCATCAAGCGTTATCAGCATGATGTCATCAAGCATCATCATACGTCATCAGCGTGATGTCATTGCCATAGGGCTGTGTGCAAAGGTGCGCTTCAGACTTCATCTGTGCTCGTTCTGTGCTTCGTGCGATGGACTGTGAGGCGACCGCGTCTACATCTACGGCCTCGACATCGGCAGCAGCGTCTACATCTACGGCGGCTTCCACAGGCAAACGTGGCCGCCCACGCAAATATGCCACAGCCTCCTTAAGTGTCCTCCTCTGAGCGTCGCTCTCGACGTCGTCCTAAAGGTCATCCCAGAAGTCGTCCTAGAAGTCACCCTAGATGTCGTCCTAGACGTCGTCCTTGAGGTCGTCTGAGAGGTCGTCGTCAACGTCGTCCTAGAAGTTGTCCTGGACGTTGTTCTTGACATTGTACAAGAGGTTGTCCTAGACGTCGTCCTCTAGGCGTCGTTCTCGACCCCGTCCTAGACGTCGTCCTTGACTGGCTTTCGCCTTCTTACATGTAAGCAGACTTAAGTGTACGTGTGTAATTTTTTTCTTCTGCTATTGAATAAAGTAAGAAACAAAATCAAGCTTTATTTCTAGTGGAGAGTCCTATGACGAGGCAAGAAAACGAGCACCCAAAAGAATAAAATGATATTGCGATATAAGATCTGGTAGCCTAAAACGATAATCATTTCAATGCATATGTTTTCTTATCTAAATTTTGATGAGGTAAGAAAGTTGTAGGCAGCATATTTATCCACTTTACTAAATCTGTGTGTGAAAATGTTGGCTCACACACTTACGACTCCTTACGACCGGGTATATCTCAACCTCTCGTGATATCTCACGATGAGATGACACGCTGGCGCCACATGCATGTGACCCTGGAATTGCATCTCACTAGAGCGAAGGTTTTGCAATATTTGCAAGATCAAATGTGTGTACTGTCTATGAGAAATGGTCGATTATACTACTGTCACAAGTTTTTCAAGTCAATAGTGAAAGAATGATGTGCAATAAAATAGGAAATAAACGGAAATCGCAAAGTGTACCACGGCTACATTCCCTGCATGTGCAAGTGCACCGGACCCAGTCAAGTCAGCTCTTGGCAGCTTTTTGTCCAGTGTTTTCTGCATAATGTTGCAGAAATAAAGTTCTATTCAATTCAATTCAATACCCAATAGGTGGGGCCAGTGTGTTGTTTTCTTGTTGTTAGAGATCACAAAGGGTTTTAACACACCCGGTCGTAAGCAGTCACAGGTGTGTGAGCAAGCCTTGGCTTGTAGCGTGGGCCAAACTACAAACCAAAATTTGGTTCTATTCAAGGGAGGCTTTAGCAGAGATCATAAATACCTCTCCTTTGTGCGGTTATCCCATATATTCATGGGGTAACTCATAAGTTGAAAAAGATCGCAAGCAGACAAGGCGTAAATGTTATATGCTCGGCACCCAACAAGGCACACGCAATGTGCAGGAAGGTGAATCTAGGCCAGGCTAACAATACAGGCAGCTGTGGCACCAAACACAGGACAAAATACGTTCCATGCGAAAATGGGGTCATATACAACATACCACTGTCATGCGGACGCAGTTACATTGGACAAACGGGACGTTGTATAAATGACCGAGCGCGAGAGCATGCAGCCAACTTAAGAAACATGACTGCACCAGGACACTTGGCAGCTCATTGTAGAGTATGCATGTGCGAGGCCAAGCTCGACACGGTAACCATACTAGCTCACCACAAAGACCGGTTCGCACGGGAAATACTCGAGGCCTTAACCATTGAAGAAAAAGGAGATCACTGCGTCAGTTCACCGTCTATTGCTCTACAGGAAAGCGAAAGGAAGTTCCTGCGAAACGCAAATGCCCAAGGTGGTACAGGAAGATCAAGAAAGAAAGAGAAGAAAAAGAAGACGTGAAAAGGACAGCCTCAACACTAGCAGAAGAAGAGGAGGGCCAATCAATAAATAGTTGGGAGTCCAGCGAACGGACGTCTTTTCTCCTTTCTCTCCTAACACGTTTCCTGTAAGTTCAGCTGGTTTCCACAATCTAAGAATCATGAACTCCAAACAATGTGAAAGATAGCAATAAATAGATTACCCAATCTCTTGAAGGGCTTCAATGAGTTGCAGCTTCTGTTCAGGAAGCATCCTTGCATAAACCTTCCCCTTGTGTGCTAGCTGAAGTATTTAAGACAAAATAATAGAAAATGGTCACTTAGTTACTCTCAGTTGGATTTTAATGTGCTGTGAAAATAACTCTGCCGACAATTTTCCATGTTTTATACTCTGTGAAGCAGCAAGATAATTTCTTTTCTGTCAAACTTTGTACAGGAAGTATCTTTTTAGGCTTTACAGATTTGTTTGAAAAGAGCTGCGCAAGCTACACTAATGCAGTTTGCGCCCGTGAGTTATACAACCAAAGGGACATAATAGAAGGGGCTGATCGTCGGAATAAATAAAATAATTAACAAAAATGTGTTCATTAACTTTTTTATTAGTGAAAATATAAACATCGGTTACAATTAAAGACTTGCCGAGTGTCATCAAAAACCACTAGTGAATTAGTAAATCTTAGAAAGACTTGGGTGTGCGTGGCACGTGCGGTCGTGCAACAGGTGCAAGGCTGGGGGTGCAAAAGGCGGATGACGGGAGACAGAAACATTGCGCTAGTGCATTTTTGCACCACTAACTTTGTGCCTGTTGCGCGAGTGGTAACTTTAGCGCACCATCGCGCTTCCCACATGACCCAACTTTTTTGAAAACATACTGATTCAGTGAATTTCGATGACTCCCAGCAAGAGTCTATTTGGAACCACTTGTTTATTTTTACTCATTTAAAAGTTCATTAAGAACTTTTAAATAATTATCTGTTACTTTGGCGATTAGCCCCATATATTAAGTCCCCCTGGCTATATACTCACTCACACAGACCGTATTTCAATGCATTTTTAAAATAAATCTGTAAAGCCTAAAAAAAAAAAGCCTGTATATTTTCCAGCAATGAATCTGTATAAAATTTCATCATCCTTAAATCTAACATTAGTTTGCTTTGTGAAAGAATGCATCCAAACTACAGTACAGTTTTATTAAATGCTATCTATAAAAAGATTTTTTTTATTATTCTTTGTGTTCATGGTCCAACATTCATGCAGTAAAGAAAGGAACAGTCACTTACCTTCTTGAACAGAGCATTGTCGTGTGCTCGAATAAGATGGAACGTCCTTCCATCCACAGCCAAGTGGTAAGTGGATTCAGAAAGAAATGGAACTGCAACCTGTGAGGATTGTATAGTGGCATGATATAAGAAGGAAAAAGGTCCAGTGAATCTCACCAAGTAAGAAATTTACTAATCCAGTTGTACAAGAGGTGTTTGCTTGTACCAAAAAAAATTTGCACACGAGCTGAATCAATTATCTGATCAACCATTCAGTACATGCCTTATTGCAGTAACCACACCTTAAATAATCAAACTGTAAATCACTGATAGCTTCTCGAGCAAGATTTTGGTCTGAAAGACGACAAGTGAACTTACATCGCCAGACGCACTCATGGCCCAGCGGCAGCTTCTCACTGAGGCCGGGGAATTTGATGTAGCTGTAGCTGACCTTCATGTCACCATACTGCGTGGTCTGGGCATCCATCTCTATGACAGCATCGCTTTCTTCAATCATGCCACAGTCATGAGCCACCGCCACTGCAGTCAAAAGGTTGTCCCCTGAAAGAATGTGAAAAGGTAAAAAGTTCTTACTGGGAATGTAAGAAATGCAGTGCAATTTATATTTTGCCTGCCAATATGATTGAGAAAACAATAACTTTTGAATGGCAATGTTGAGCTAAATATCATATACCATAAAATACCGGGAGCGCCCAGCCCACTTTAACTGAAAAATAGGTTAATCTAGACATGGGCGCTTGTCCGGTCAATTCGGGTGCTTAAAGAATAATTTGCTGGAATTCCCAAGTTTGGAAAATGTTAATAGTGGGCTCTAAATTGAAGTGGGTGCTTCTGCAGTTTATGGTATAACATAAAGTTCATAGAAAATATCATTGTTTGCAAATTGATCCTATAGAATATTGCCTTCATACACTAGCTATTATTGCAGAAATCTGCATAACACATTTGAGTAATATGTATGTCAAAATTCAAAGCAAAACATCCTGAATTAAAGTGCTGCCATAGTTATCTAGCAACCAAAGCCTAGATTTGATCCAGCTTCCTGTTTGGCAACACTGCTTCCTGGCTTCTCATGTTTGCCATGATGGGCCTTCCCTGCTCAAGCTGAAACACAGTTTGCAGCAAGCCACAGCAAGGGAAATATCTGCATTTACCCGGTAAACCCCCGTTGACAGGTTCTTCGAGACCTCAGTAGAAAAACATGACACATGATAACTATGATAACTTAGCCCGATGATGTTTGGCGGGGGGGGGGGGGAGGAGGGGAGGGGGGGGGGCCTATAAACGAGACAGTTAGTATCTCTCCTACAGCAATTTATTAACATGATACCATTAAGAAGCTCATGACGAAGAAAGGCTAATGTTGGTGGCATGATGCTGAAAATCCTGATTGGTTGATAGGATCATGACGTCACAGCCACATGGCCTTGCGCAGGAATTTCAAACAACCCACAACGCTCACTCGAAAAATGACGTCATGCTAGAATGAAAGTGACTAAAACATGACATGCAATGCAAATTAAATGTCGCCGCATGTCTCAAATGATTTCCCTTTATTAAGTAACTAATTGGCCTTAAAAAACGCCTGAAAAGAAAAAAAAAACTTTTTTTCTAACAATTTGGTTGGGACATGCACGTCAAAAAATTAATTTCTTAGAGCAATAATGATGGCGAGAGATTTATTTGAAATTCTGCGCAAAGTTCATGACGTCACGGAATGGTCATTCAGCTCTTTCCACCTCAAAGTGAAAGCGAAGCCAATCCACCTTTCCTCCACGTGCCCGAAATGCCGAGAGAGAAAACAACAAGTGGAAAGGGAGTGGCTATCAACTACATTGTGTCTCGCGTCGTAAACACTGATCTAAAAAAAAACTTTTTTTTCGTGTAAAATAAATTTTTTGACATGCGTGTCCCAGCCAGACTGTTTAAAAAATATTTTGATTTTCTTTTCAGGAATTATCTAAAAAAAAAATTTGAAAAAGTTTAGGTGGGATTTGTTAGCCAGACACGCTACTGACTAGACCACACAAGGCACGGTTGTCGCGTTCCATTCTTAAGCTTAAGCGTCCTCCAAGTTTTTCCAGTATCTTTTATGGCCATGAAAAACCACTTACTTTATTACTCTTTTTTTCAAAACTATTCTTCAAAATTAGAGGCCTATCTACAATTGTAATGAATAAATACCTATCCATATGGTTAAGAAAATTGTTAGAGCCCATCGGGCCAATGACTCTCCCATTTCAGCCACTGCTCCTAGCATACTGGTGTGAAGCGGCGAAGCTTCGATGCGCATGCCGGTTCAAAATGATGAAGCTAAATGCATGCGTGCAGCACACAGTGCATAATTAAGCAAATTTTCTCTGCACAAAATAAACTAGCAAATGGCAAGAATGATGGGGGACTGCAATAAAAACTTCATCCCTTTCAAGCCTATCATGCTCACCAAGGCAAGAATGACAGCAAGCCCAGCTCAGGCAGACACAGATTAAAAGGAGATAAGCGAAGCAAAAGAAAGAGGGCAGCCACAGCCCATCGTGTGGCGTCGGCCACATCAGGTGGTGGGTTTTGGAGGAAACGCAACAAATGGAGAAGTGATATACAGATATCAGAAAATTGATACATATACGCATACACATAATGTAAAATTGATACAAATACACAGAACACAGATGCACCTGTCTGTGTTCCTTCCTCTTTTGTCCTTGTCTCTTTGTGCGCGATTTTTCAGTATGTTCAACATCTACCAACTTGCCTAGCTTACCACCTTGATACACATATCCCTAAGGGAAATCAGTGGCACAGGCATTAGTGAACATTACAGACAGGAAAAAAAATATATGGCAAATTGCTAGGCTGTTCTTTGCGAGAAATGCTCTGGCATCACAAGCGTTGATTTAGCGATAGCTGAACCTTGTGGCTGCGCCGATATGCAATCGGTGTCACCTAATGTAAATTTCTCGCCAAATTTGGCTGGGAAGTTGAATTGGTGTATAGGCCACGTGACATCATGTCACGTGACATCAACTTCCCTGCTAAATTTAGACGGGAAAGTGAATTTATGTGTAGGTCACATCACATCGATTTTCCAGCTAAAACTAGCAAGGAAACTGAATTTGTGTATAGGTTATGTGACACGAAACCATGTGACGTCATTCTTCCTGCTAAATTTAGAGGGGAAACTGAATTGATATTAAGGTCACATGACTTCATTTTTGCCGCTAAATTTAGCGGGGAAACTGAATTTGTGTTGAGGTCCCGTGACATCAATTTTCCCGCTAAACCTAGCAGGGAAACTGAATTTGTCCAGGGTCACGTGACACTAAGTCGTGACGTCATTTTTCCCGCTAAATACAGGACAAATAGAATTGGCATTAAGGTCATGTGATGTCAATTTTCCTGCTAAACCTAGCGGGAAACTTAATTCGGCTTCACTTAATCCAGCTCCACGAAATCCGGAACAACTAGCCAAAGAATGTTTCACGTTAACATATAAACCAAGAATGTATCAATGAGGTTCTACTATTTGACACAATATGTTCATAGTGCTAACAGAAATGTGTGGGCCAAAACAGTATCCATCAAAACTTCTCACTAAAATCAAAACACTCTCACTGGAAGGCACTCGCTCAAAGACACTCTCACTATACTCCGTTTCACCTTACGTGCGGACGCAACAGACGCTACAAGCTATCCTAGCCAATCCCGCTCTGCGGATATAGCCCGTGATGCACTTTCCGCGCGTCGCTGTGCTCCCTCTCCCAGGTCACGTGACACTCACACGACCTTGGATTGGCTTCGATGGCTCATAACATCCGCTGCGCTCGGACGTAAGGTGAAACGGAGTATAGAAGGCAGCAGAACATAAGCCCCTCCCACCTTCCAACCCCCCCCCCTATATGTTGTTTGCACTATGTCAAGAAGACGTTCCAATTACTGGAATTGGGCTTCACCTCTTGCACTGCTGTAAAGCAGGAAAGGACATTCCCAACTTTGAACTAAAAAGCCAGATACTGTCGGTTAAAGAAGAAAGTGTTTAAAAAAGCCATTCGTATTACGTTTGAAAATGTTTGTCACCTAAACCTATACTCGTTTTCACCTCAGGAAAAAAGATAGTTTTGTGCATTCTTCATATGCTGCGCAAAGTAGTTCTTACAAGATTTGGTTGTCGGAGGACGAAGCGATGCTTTTGGCGTTTGAAACGTGTATGTCTTGATAAGAAAGCATATTTCTAACCTAAAATGCACCTACATACTATATATCTCAATTCTCCACATAAAGGGGGAAATTAGTAATGACCTGCGAGGGGACGGACGTTTTTTATTGTGGTTCTTGAGGTGAAAACTAGTATAGTTACTCAGTTATTAAGACCTTAGTAGGACTTTCTAATAACTCTCAATTTCAAGCTCGACCTTAACCTTGTCACCACTGACGGTGGGCCTGGCTTGTTCGCCGGTGCATAGTTGCTCCGACTTGCAAGTGGTTCTTCCCATGAAGTAACCATGGAACAAGGCCACATTCCGTCTAGAATGCAGCCTGTTCAATGGTTTTAAAAAGCACTCACAGCTTCCATAGATGGCGGAGAGCGTCAAATCGGGCCAGAACATTTATGGCACTGAATGGCGGAAGGAAAGAAAATAATGCCAATCTTGCCTGTGGCCATGATAGTCTTTATGGATGCTCCCTCCAGACTTGCAATGGTAGGTGCACTCTCGGGCTTCAGTTTGTTCTGAAGAATGACGAAGCCCCTGAACTGCAGGTCATATTCAGGTTCTACTCTGAAAGTTTAGAAAAATGTACTGGAATTGTAAAATCCCTTAAAGCTGCTCGATTAGCAAAATAGCAAGCACAGCTCATTAATGATAAATTTTAGAGCAAATAGGCTAAAGTTTCATGTTGATGCCTACCTTGGTAACAAGTGCATTGCCTGATCCCAGGTGGTGTCATCTGGCAGAACTTTAGAAGCCACTGCTAAAATGCGAAGTCCGTGCCTCGTGTAGGTTTCAAGTGTCTCTGTGAAATCGCTAGGGACTGAAAAAGACAAAGTGCTCAAGCCTGCTTTGCTCTGCATATAGAGTGAGAAGGCTTCCTTTGAAGTCATAAAGTCTCTTGTATCTTTCTCAGGAAGTCGTCTGCATCCCCTCCTCAATACATAGTAGAGTGTCTAGATTTAAGAGAGGGACCTACTCAAACATGTAATGCGTTTTCAATTTAATGGTGGACGCCTCCTGCGCCGATTGGTCCCAAGTGCGTGTGTGTTGCGTTGTCGCATGGTGAGGAGGAGAGTGCACGGAGAAGTGGAGACGCTTGCAGACGACCGCCGCTTTAGTCACCTCCTTGCAGCTCGTGTTGCAAACGCGGCCCATAGACCACGCGACTCTGACCGAGTAGTTTGAAACGCTCTGAAGTTTAGGTACACCAGTACATAGTAACCATCCAGGAAAAGTTATCAAGCCTAGCCTCCCGTAGTGCCTTTCCTTCCTGCCAGTGTCATTCAGGTTAATTTGCTAGTGCATACATTCTGCATCGGAGAGGCTTTAAATCGTTAGCTAGAAATAAAACGTGTGAGGATATTGCATTAACTTTTACGATATGCCAGTATGGCTATAGACCAACAAATCCACAAATATTAAGCTATTTTCGCGCTCGATTATGCTCCTCTAAATCTGACCGCAGGGGAAAATGAAACATACCCGATTCTTCGGCACACATCCGTATTATCGTTTCTGGAGCGCCCTTGGCATACACCTGGAACCGGTTGCTTCCGGCAGGCGTGATGACCACCGACGCCCTCTGGAGCTGAGACTCCGAAAGGGAACTGCCTCACAATGCCAATGGCCACGTCACCCTGTTCAAGGAGAATGACATGCGTCTCCCGACCTGTTCCTTCGTTCGCTGCGAGTTCAATTAACCTGCTCATACCTTAATCTCATTTCATGGCTTATAGTTAGGGTTCTGCCTTTTCAGTATGGCACACCAATAAACGCTAAAGGTAACCGCCGATCCGATTTTATGGAAATCGAGGAAAACCGTACAACCTCAAAGTGGAGCTGTCCTCAAATAATAAAGACCTGACCTTCGAAGAAAGAAATGATTCCCTAAAGCTTTACTTTGTGCTGACCACGAATACAGCCTGTACTGAATTGTCCGTGAGGCCGCTTGTTGCCTGGGGAACCACACTTTATCTCCTCCCCTTCTTTATTGATTCTTGGTATTCGAGTCACGCGCATGTTTTCTGGAGGTTGGAGAATTCCCTGGCCGGTTCCTGCTTTCTTCAGCATGTGCCCCAATATATTCTGACTTCCGAACGGACAGCCAAACATTGACACCGAAAAACACTGAATGTGTGGAACAAAATCAACCCCGAAAGAAACACCCCCAAATTCGAAGGAAAAGAAACCCTGAAGAGTGCAGAACCCTACTTATAATACTTAAAAATCGGCACAAGTCACGAGAAGCCTGTCATATTGTGTGGCAAACATGCTTGCCTTTTCTTCGTCGTAGTTTTGAGACAAAAATCTAGAATGATGTATGTACTCAGAAAAAAGGTTGGCCATAACCAAAGCATGTGTATACCCTTTCTCGTAGCAGTCAAAAAGCCAAATATTGTGATTAACAAATAGGCTACATCAGAAAACAGAACAGGGATTATGCTTGCACCCCAAGAAATTTTATTGTTGCTTTGTCATTCATTGGCCTCCTTCTCTTAATCTAGATGTGCAAGAGTATGTATTGAGCCGATATCCACCACCACATTTATCCCAGACCATAGCTTGCAATCATATTCTTTGAATAAATGTGATATGTAAGCCTTTTATATATCCTCTTTCTTGTTTAAGTATGCTTTTAAACGAGAAAGTCTGCAGACTAAATGAAACAACCCTATTCTATAGCCATGGCTGTAAAAGCTTAATTAACATGACGTTATTAGATACTGCTAAATTGAATGAAAGTTCCAGTAATGATTACTAGTTTACACTAGATTCCATTTTTTTAAACCTTAATAACTGTACAAATTGCTTCTTTTTCTTTTTTTTTTTGTAGTTGAAGGCTATCCAATTGAAATCAAAACAATCAGAATATATATTTCAATATCTAATTGAAATATATATTCTGCAGCCTTGCAAATTCTATGTTTTACTAAATATCTGGTCCATCACTTGAGTTTACATTCTTGCGTGACAATGCTTTTTTATGGGTTTACAATTAACCGGTGCTCTTATGACATTTGACTGTTAGTATCACTGTAGTTGAGTCTCTCCATAGCCTGATGTTTTTAGTTGTGGTTTGGGAGAGAAAAATTTGCAATGGGTAGAAAAGGGTAAAACTCATAAATTATTAATACAAGTTTTTTTTTTTTTTTCGGGTGCTGCACTTTAGATCTTTTGATGTATTAAAATATTTTTTTCAACAAAAACAAAAGTTAATTTAAGTGAACTGCTGTTTACCTCAACCATGTTTCGTGGCCTCACAATCACGTGCCGGTGTCCTCTCAAAGTTTATAGCATCCGTGGATTCTGGTTCTTCCAACACCTGAAGATGACAGTCACATTGTTCTGGTTCAAACAGAAACTAACGATAATGTAAATACCGTCACTTGTTCAAACCCGGTGCTTCCAAGAGAAGTGCTTATAACTCAAAAGGTTTGTAAATTCAACATGCTTGAGGTTCAGAGGAAAGCATGAGCAGCTATGCACGAGACTGACTTCTCCTTTTTATCCTTGGAATGTTTGTCAGCGCACACAGTGATTACATGCATGAGCAGTTGAACATGTGCAGGTGGACTATATTCCTTTAGAAGTGACTACAATGCATGCCCAATTCCGCCAAGCACTGAACCACCAGCCTGACTGTCCACCTGATTGTTTTAGTTCAACGCCCACTCCCAGCAGAAGATAATTTGTAAAAAAGGACGGGCATGTCTTGTCATTTAGAAATGACAAGTTTTCTTGTCCCTTAATCTTTTCATGCTTAAATAGGGTACACTAAAAAATTAAGAGAAGCTGAAATGCACACAACGAAAAGAGACATATTTCGGTGCCCCTCTTTCCATAGTCAAAAAGACCATGAGTGAATCCTCTATCCAACCCTTCATAAACACATGAATACTTCAAAGCTGCTTCAATACTGAACACAAAAAAAGAAAAAATTCCCATGTATAAAGTAGTACTAAAAAAAAATATATTGTGCAACTCACTTCGGCTGTGTTCCAAAATTTACTCGATCCGACTCCGGAGTAAAGGTTTCGTACCGTGGCGTTCCAAAACTTACCTTGAGCTTACTCCGATGACGTCAGAACTCGCGTTCCAGAAGCGGGTTGTTACTCCGGAGTAATTACTCACGTTACCCTCCTCGATCGGTTAGTAACCTCGGATCAAGTCAAGTAAACACGTCACATGATCTGTTCGTCATCTGCTTGTCACCGACAGCGGTCAAGCTCGCTTGCTCCATTGGTTTTTGGTGGCGGACGTTCGAAATGAGAAAGAATGAGGTACAGCATGTGTGGTTATTGCGATTTGCTGTTTTCAACGCACAGATTAACTGCGTTACATCCAGACCGTGCACCTTCCCGGGAAGGTATACATGTTATTATGAGTGTGCAAGCGTAAGCGGGAGCTTCTCCTCGTCCTCGGCGTTGGAGGGAATGCCATATTCTCACGTTCAAGGCTGAAAATGTTTAAACCCAGTAAATGATAAGGTAGTATTCTTGTTTCCTCCAAAGTGTTCGTAATGAGAGGATAACGCTTGTAAAAGCAGTGAAGGCTTCAAAGATTTTATTGTAATCATATTCGCGTCAAAGCGAACATAAGTTTCATAGAAAAAATTGTAAGGGTGCAGGCGAGCAGTTTCAGGTTAATTCAACATGGGTAAGTTTCATATCATACTTGAGAAAGCACCCTCGCGCTGTACACCACTGCACCGTGCGGAATCAATTTCTGCAAGACACAATCGGTACAAATTACAATGCGTGGAATATGTATGTTTAGGGCGCTCGCGCTGATAAATAAAAACACATTTTTGATGTCTAACTCTAAGGGGTAAGTAATTTTCATCTCAATATACAGCTCATAAGGAAGGTGAGTAAAAGGAGCTGGTGGATCCACCTCAAAAACACCGCGTCGTCATTGATATTATCGTCTCTTCGAGTGCTTTCTTCATGATCAAAAGAATCGTCTGCTATTTTCTCCCATCACTGCTCTGTTTTCTTTTTGCCGTAGTCCAAGATGAAGCCAATCCGCGTAGTATCCAGGTGATTATCCCGGCCGTTCCAAAATCGAGTCGCGGATCGTTTACTCGCGATGTCACGTGGTATTACCCGCTGACGTAGGAGGCAGGTTACTCGGGTAAGATTTGGAACATAGCCTTCAACATGCTCGTCCTCTTTCACAGACAGAGCAAACTCTGCAAAGCTATCTCTTCAGTCACCTTTACCTTCTCTGCCCCTCCGTAGAACAAGATACTCGCTATTTGTTTCATGAGCAATACACAGAACAAAAGGAAACAAGTGGTATGGGAAGGATGGGGAAGATATCAAGGACCCCGGAACTTCTTTCATTTATTAATAGACCTTTACAGAAGCCTTCTTTTGCCCTCACCAACTGCTCAGCAATTTGACTAGGAATTATTTTTACAATGTAGGTCTCTAATTTCCAAACACAAATCCTAATAGGACCATGATGAGCTCACTTGCTTTCACTTAATTTCATGTGCGAGGTGTGCGTGTATCCTAAAGTCACTGGATCCTGGAAAAGCAACTCCTAGCTCCCCAAACAGTAGCTCACCATTTTAACACGATAGCGTTAAGGAGCTCGTGTCGCTGAAAATCCGGTGCCGGCGTAGGTGTTGGTGGGAAGGGGAAATCCTAATAGGTCGATACGGTCTTGACATCACAGCCACATGGCCTCGTGTGGGAAGTTCAAACAATCCACAACGCTCACAAGAAATGTGAAGTCACGTGTGAAATGAAAGTGATTAAAACATGACATGTAATGTGAATTAAAGGTAGCCACATGTCTCAAATAATTTCACTTCATAAAGTAATTCATTTGCCTTAAAGAAAAATTTTAAGATTTTTACGTGGGATTCGAATTCACGACCTTTCGGTTGCGAGCCAGAAACGCTACCGACTAGGCCACGCAAGGCACACTTGCACGACTTGGGTATGAGCGGGGTTTAAATGTTTAGCTGTCGCATTCCACACTTCTTGGTGAGCCAATCTAAATTTGCGGTGACATGTTGCTTTATAAAGTACTTTCTTGTATACCGAGTAGTCATGTGCAAATAGTATATTGTAAGTTCGAAGTGAATAGTTGTTTCGGTCGGATATTTTCTAATCGAATATTGAATAGTTTCTTAGACGTTCACTACTGTGCACCATGCTTAAATAAGAATTCATCCTAACTAGTGAAGGTTGTTCCCAACGTTCCACTTGTCCACTTCTGAGATCAGTTATTTTAATGTAACTACTCTATGAACTGTTGCATGAAACAACAGATTTGTCGCAGATTATCCTAATCGAGAGGATTCATAAATCTGCTTGCTATATGCAACTATTCTTTCTTCCATTTCATATGTGACAAAATAAAAACAAAACAACCATGAATGACGAACACGGGCTGTCAAGACATCGCTGCCTGACATATACTACTCTTGCATAATAGCGGCGGGTTACGCCTCGTTGAGTGCGCTTTTCACCGAACCACTGGGCACTGCGGGAGGCTATACCCGAGGAGCCCGCGAGCTCCGCGGGTATTGTTTCTCCGCAGCACACCGGTGCTTGGTGAGAAGTGCACTCAGCGGGGTAACCCGCCGCGATCAACACTTCCGAAAGTATGAATATCCCAGTTCACCTCGAAGCGAATACCGAATAGCCTGTTATTCGAAACTACTATTCGAAAATTCAAATATTCGCATAACACTAATACCAAGATTTTGTTATCCACATACCGGTGAAACAAACTCCCATCTTAGCACCGCCACCACATGTGGCATCGGTGCTTGCAGCATTGAAAAATGATTTTCCCGTTTTGAAATACACAAGGACAATATCATTGTAAGAGATCTGTGGAGATAAACATGAATGATAAGTTGATTGCATATGCAGTGCCAAAGATGCCTATATTGGTGAGGAACGCTATCAGTATTATGACACTCCACAGCAGTCTTTGCTCAGCTGGTTAAGGACAACCCTTTCAAAGCTTCGAAGATTAAAAAGGAGCAAAATGGCGATGACCATGGCAACAGAGACCAATCAACCAATAGACTTGTGAGGTTTTGGTCGTCTATATGATAGTATGTGTCTGTGTCCTGCTAGTAGGCAGGGAAGGCAATGGCACTACTTTCCTGGGATCCAGTGACTTTAGCACAGTGGTTCTCAACCAATGGTGCTTTGGGGACCCCTTCTGGATTAAATTAAGTGATGGGGACCCCATCCACCGTGGGGCGGGGGGGGGGAGTGCTGTATCGGACGATTACACTAGCAAAAGGAGTAAATGAAAGAGTGTGTGCAAAACAACTTTAAAGCTTTGAAACAGAAAATAATCAGTCATGCTTGCTCGGCGCACACGACTTCATTTGTTTAGCCTTGTAGGACAGCCGGCATCAATGAAAGAAAATTTTATTGTTCGGCTTGATGCCAGTTGAGGGCTTTGGGGACCCCAAAGGGTCTGCGGACGCCACTTGAGAACCACTGCTTTAGTGTATCCAAGTGTACTACATTAGAATAAAATTTTGATACAGTAAATAGGCTTTTTCAGGAAATATCTACCCAATGTCAGTTTCTCAAATGCCCATATCATTCTTTACTATAGAGGAGAGGTTCTTCTGTAACTACAGCGTGGGCGAAATGGATTGATTGCCCTTTAAACTGACCACATAAATCGGTTCCTTAACTTACCGTGCTGGGATTTACTATAGAAGTACTCAAAGCTGGCCTATTCATTGATTGAGAGTATGAATGCAAAAAACCTCCAAAGTAAAAAAAAAAGAAAAAGATTTTGTTTATGGAAAAATTATAGCTACGCCTTTCCTCTCAAAATTATCAGAAAATCGCTGTGGGCTATTCGGCGTTTACTATTATCGAAAAATTTGTGAAATGGAGACTAGAATTGGCTTACCTATTCTTCACTTCATTTGGCCCAGATAAGCGCCACAGTAACATATTTTTTTAGTGCACATGCAAAGTAGAGGGAAAACAGTTTTTTATTTTTCTTGATTTACTCAGGTGAGCCAATTTTTCCCCAATTTTAGCAAAAGCTTCCACCAACTTCAGGCGTTTCTGTAGTAAATCCCAGCACGACAAGAAACCGATTTAAGCGGTCAGTTTAAAGTGCATTCAATCCATTTCGCTTACGCTGCATATCATCAACATACAATTTAAGAGAAACAAAGAAAGGAGAAATAGGCTCAAGGCTCTTGACCACTTGCAGCCTATGCTTGTAATTCAGTACATGAAAACAGTTGATGACCCATTGCTTAATATCAAAAAAGTTGACTGTGCATGCTAGGGTGGAGATATGTTTTTCATAAGTAATCAGCATACCCAGTCAATAGCCTGGAAGGTCTTAGTGTCCAGTGAGTAGCCAACCATTTCCCCGTTTATCATGTGCAAGGAGTGGCATGTTGCCAGTGCAACAAGTAGTGGGCTGTGTGGCAGATTTGTCAAATCTTGAATGACCGGTTGCAGGCTGCCAGCAAGTGGGGGAAGACACAAAATTAAGATCAGTACTATTGGTTACTTCTTCACAATACTTTTTGTCTGAAATAATTTCACAATCTCACCCTTTATTAGCCACTCTGTAGTCATAGGAAGCAAATAGTGAAATATAAACTTGCCCTTTTGCCTTACTAGCGTGGCAAAGGCAGCAGTAACGCAGAATGTCATGTATTAGTGTGGAGAAACTGTGTACACATGTGGAGACTGGATAGTGCGAAGCGGCCCTGTGTCGTGCAAGGTAAGCGCATGAGCGCTCCATGGATGTCTTACTTGCGGGCACCATCCTCTGCGGTTGAGGTGTAAATGTGACTTTCTCAGAGCCTGATGCAGTGCGAGATGCAATAAACAGGGCATGCAGAAAACAGAGCAACTGAAATGCGGCAGCACCGATCAGAGCTCTTGAGCCAGTTTGCAGCAAAAGAGAACTAAACACTGGTGGCAAAGTAAGCGTCTGCTTGCTTCTCTTTTCTTCTCTGCCGCTCTCGCACTCTTTCTCTGGGGAAGCCCGGAGCGTGCTCGCTTCACGGACCAGAGCGCTGCTGCACCGCTGTATGTCTGAACATGTCATGTTTTACTTTCGCAGAGAATGACACAGAGACGCTAGAGGAAGAGGTTCGACTGGCATAGGTGTACGATCAGTGAGGAGACGAGCGCTGAACAGCGTTCAGCCGGCCTGTCGACTTCCGTTGCTTGCACCTAACTGGACAAGGTCAGGTGCTAGCCATACAACACATTCTGCGTTAGAAAAGGTCTAACCAATACAAACATTTACTGCGAGAACTGATGATAAACTCGTCTCCCATATTAACACTGGGCTCATTCGAGAAGTGTAGTGCAATAGACTTCCGGTTGTGCTTTGAGATAGGCTACACTTTTAAATTGAATACGGTGGTGTGTGCGAAGTGCACCTGGTGCAGGAAACGCAGGTAGACTGATTGAACCTACTGATGAGACTCTTCATTGGTGTTATACTTGAAATTGCTACAGTGGTTCAAATCAGACTTTCAAATAAAACTGTTGTGTGAACTAGAGTGTCACGTCCAAAAGAGTAAGTAAGAGATAAAAAATATTCTTAGGACTTGCAGGTCATACCAGCAACCCTAAAGGTTTCAAAAGTTGCACTAGACATTCTTTTATACTGGGATGAACATACCATGCCTCAGGCAATCAGAAGTTCTGAAAAAAGTGATGGTCACAGCCAATAGGTTTTTTCATAAAGCAATATACAGACTGTAGACAAGAGTTGTCGTGAGACTACAATAGAATATGCGCACTATACTCCCTTGACACTGATTGGATGTTTTTTTCAAGGCAGAAGTGTTTTGGATGAATAGCTACTCACATAGCATTCTCAGATGGAATAACTGCAGATATGTCCAAACTATCTTCTGTCAAAGTTCCAGTCTGAAAGGAATGAAAAAGAAATTGTTAGTGGGGAATAAAAATATAAGCAACAGTATACAAAAAAAACAAATAAATATACTAAATTATAAGACACCAAGCCTGCGTTAACCCGAAAGGAGATATGCTGTTATGCCAGGCTCCCAAGTTTTGCCTTACATGAAACATGCATGAGTTTGATACTGGGTAGGTTCATGCTTTAGTACAGTATTACTATACCTTCCTTAGGATCAGTAAAAAATGACTTCACTGACTCACTAGAATCAGCTGTAGAACACACTAGATTAAAGAAACATGTTTTAATCAATTATTGGTGATTACCTTATCAAAGCAGACAACATCGAGCCCTCCACAAAAGTTGATACAGCGAGAGTTGAGGCAGTATATGCCCCGTTGTTTAAGTCGACTTCTGAGCCGATGCATTGATGCTGGTCAGCACAGCTGGCAGGAGTGGTGGAACCACAAAGGTGGCCACATCAATCACAATGATTGCAATGTCCTTCACAAATGCCTACAAATGGAAAGTAACACCTGCCTTATTAACAAAACCCTAAGGTGTTTAAGTGTGTAGAACACTATTGCATGCCCGAGAATAAAATTTATAATATAAAATGGCTCTTTTTTTTTCAAGCTCTTCCATTGTCCACCTATTCTTTCAAACATTAAACTCAACTCTGTTTGTGTCAAAAACTCAAAAATTAAAAATGTATATCCATTACATGCCTACAAAATCCATTGCATCCTGTAGAAGTGTTGTAAGTTGGGCGGGTTGGTATGATGACATGGTGAACAGAACAGCGCACAAAAAGATGAGGACAGAGAAAAGGAACATGCACAACACACAAGCGCTGACTCGCAACTGAATTTATACACAAAAGGAAGAAGAAGAGGACGTTCTGAAAGACATGCAGGGCACGCAGTGCGTGTCACACGCGACACAACAACATTTAACTACAATGTCTTTGCCCCATAGTCCGATCTAAAAACAAGGTTTCGGTTTGAAGCAGTGTCACTGATGGGTGGCTAATGCAGCAGTCCCCCAGGCTATTGATGCAATGCGCTTCTAAGATTTCACGAGTCGTCTTGTCTCGATAATGTCCAAGTATTGTTGTGCCTTTAAGAATCGGAGTATACGAGCAGGAATTGCAATGAACAGGAAGATGACTGCCCACCGTAGATTTTAGTTGTCAGCAGTGGCCAGGTGCTGACGTTTCGATAATGTGTAATGCGATGTTGGTTTGAGAAGAAAATGAAATAATGTATATTATACTGGATTAACTTCTGATTACATGGAGAGGTCTCTTTTGCGTGGGTTACGTGGCGTGCCTCCAGTCGTCCTCTTCAGAGCGGTTTCTTCCCACGCAGGTACAAGCAGTTTCTTGTTCCCAGGCAGGTGCTATGGGCAAAGTTCAGTTCTCGCTCCCATGAAGGGTAAACAAGCTGGGCTTGCAACTCCGTGCGCTCCCACCACGCGCTCTCGAAAAGTCACATATTGAGGATCCATTACAGATCCTACCGAGGCAAGACAAATAAGCAGACAAACGAGCTGGGCCAAGCTAACATAGTAAACAATCATGCTCGAGAAGGCGATAGTTTAGGCACCGTCCAGTTTGGCCCACATAGCTTCTACCACACGTTAGTGGGATTTTGTACACCCCGCCAATTGAACACGGCACATAAGGGTGGCTGTGGCATTTCTGGCACTTGTCTTTGTTAAGGTTTTTGCTATCGAGCGAACCTTTGAACAGATTTGTGGCATTCTTTTGGGAGCTGAAAACACCACAGGCACATCATACCTCTCGGCTGCTCTTTTTAAATTATGCGAGGTTTTGTGGATCTATGGTACAACTACCTTTCATTTCTGTTGATCTCTAGGTTTCTTTCGCTGAATCCCTTTAGTCTTATGTACCAAGGCCCCACCACCTTGTTTAAAACCTGTGATGGGAAGCCTGATTTTTTAGACTCTCAACTTGAGTGTTAAAACTTTCACAAACAGTGTGAAAGCAGGACTTCGTAAGCGCAGCCCCAAGTATGGTAATCGCAATCCTCCCTTTAACAACTTTCGAATGTGCTGATGTGTAATAGAAGGATGCCCTTTTTTGACCTAGGTGAGAAACTCCAGCAGATATGGTTTGTATGAAGAGATAACGAAAGGCCCAGAAATTGTAACTGTCCGTCCGAAGGTTCTTCAACTGTGAACTTAAGACCAAAGCCACACCAGGAAAATACGCTCATAACCTTATCAACGTAATCACCTTCAACAGACTTGGGATACACTAGCAAAAAATCGTCAACACGACACCAGGTGTTCTTTAGTGTGAAAACCCATTAGGAAGCCTGCCCATTCCGTGCCAACCTAACTGAGAGAGGCACGTGGCAGTGCCAGATGGCTAGCTTTCTTCAAAAACACCTATTTGGGTTGCAAATAAAGGACCCCTTTTTAGTCAGCAATCCTGAAGCAGTAGTGGAAGCTTTTGAGAACAATAATTGCAACAACCACTCTTTGTTCAGCGTTGACGTACAAGACCTTTTCTATTCCCTTCCACACCAAGCGTTACTTGCCTCAGTGAAGTCCGGCATTGAAGAGCAAGAGGAGCTCCCCTTCAGAAACTCTAGTGGTGTGTCTTTAGAAGGCTTTCTAGAACTTCTGCAATTCTATCTGAACTCTATCATCGTTAGGTGGAAAAATGATACCTTTACACAGCGATCAGGTGTGTATAGGATCATGTGTGGCCCTCGTTCTTAGTGATATTTTTCTAGCAAGTGTTGATAGAGCTATTGATAATGTCCTCAGCAGATCACAAGCATCAAAGGTGTTTCGATATGTTGACGATTTTTTGCTTAAAGGCACCACAATTCTTAAAGGCACCACAATAATTGGACATTATCGAGACAAGACGACTCGCGAAATCTTGGAAGCGCATCGCATCAATAGCCTGGGGGACAGTGCATTAGCCACCTATCAGTGACACTGCTTCAAACCGAAACCTTGTTTTTAGATCGTACTATGGGGCAAAGACATTGTAGTTAAATGGTGTTGTGTCGCGTGTGACACTGCACTGCGTGCCCTGAGTGTCTTTCAGAACGTCTTCTTCTTCTTCCTTTTGTGTATAAATTCAGTTGCAAGTCAGCACTTGTGTGTTGTGCATGTTCCTTTTCTCTGTCTTCGTCTTTTTGTGTGCTGTTCTCTTCACCCCTGTAGCACTATGAAATTCTAGTGCATAGCTGCCAAACAAGTTCTTGATATCAGTGTTGCCATTTTTATGAGGCATGTGAAAGGATGACCTATGTTCGATCAGCCCTTACCAATTTTTTAGGTTCATTTTAGATTACCCCTATACACTTTCTGACATACAAGGTACTTGCTTTTAATCAATACAAATTTTTTAAAAAGGGGGCGATAATTACATGGGTGTTGTTTTCCCTGCAAACATATACTAATGCCTACCAAACGTTATATGGTAGATTAACTGCCATAATCAATTCTAACCAATGCTTGTTACTTAGTTTCCAGAAAATTGGCTTTGAACGTCATAGTACAATTGCAGGTTTGAGAGCTGAGTCAATAGGGGCTACCCAAATTTTTATATTTTAACAAAAAAGCAGTGGGTGTGCTTTGCCTTGCTTTTATGCGAACTAGTATTGAAACTGCTTTCATAGGCAGTAATCCAATAGAAAACCTCCCCCCTTTTTGCAACCTCAGTTTTTCACAGACCAGGGACAAATTTGCTCCCTCTAAATTTCTATCCTTATTTTTCAACTCTTTTACTGTTTTCTTATATTTCATCTAATGCACTGTTGGCAAATATTAGTATTAGAGACTCACAAAAATTAAGGGTATTGCACAGCAATTTATATCTTGTGTAAGGGTATCCAACTCACATTTAAGTTCTTGAACACAATGCCAGTGTAGATCATTGCAGGAATACCTGCAAAAGTGTGTCGTCAAATTGCTTGTACCAGAGGTGTGGCGGCGCACGTGGAAACAGATACTGTGATGCCTACCAAGTATGAGAAAAATCACCATTGACTTCATGACATCCGAGTACAGCTTGAAGTGCACTGGTTTGGGGAAAAGAATTGTTCTCACCAGTTCCCCCTTCATAGTGCTGAAGCCTGCAAGCGATTCCCCCATTTCAGACACTCAAAGACAATTTCAGGTAATAAAGGTATAAAAAGGCAATGACACAATTTTAATGTGAAAGCATTAGATATCCCAGAGAACAAAACAGGTGATGTCTTTAACAAAAAAAAAGAACGCAAAAGAAACGCACATTCTCTTATTGGCTGAGCAAAACGGCGCGTGACACAAGCGCGCTCGGCCGCTGCTCTTGTGTCAGGCGTTGCCGGAGGGAAAAGGAGGGGGGAGGGGGGCTACGTCTGCTTCACGAGAGCGCGTGCTCGGCCGCCGCTGCAACCTCGGCAAAGGGAGCAGAAAACAATATCTTTCAGCCTTTCCACTTTGGTGAAGAAAGAAGACCAGCTATGGTGGGACCATCTCAAGGACGACTTCTTGGACGACTCAAGGACGACGCCTGGAGGACGACCTCAAGGACGACGTCTAGGACGACCTCAAGGACGACTTCTAGGACGACCTCGAGGACAACGCCTAGAGGACGACGCCTAGGACAACCTCAGGGACGACGTTTGCCAATGCTTGTCATAGCCACACACTGAGGTTGGCAATGCACAGGGCATGCACCGAGTTCCACACATTGTTAAGGTTCAGCTCTTCCTGTCAATGCAGCAATTGGGTACGAGTCACTACCCAAACGCATCTTGAGGCATTGATCATGAAGCTCCCGCAGTTCTCTTGTCCACTGTATGAGCCGCATTTAAATATTGTGACCACGGGGATGTCAAAGCTTGATAACAATATCCTGGGAATCATAAGTTGACAATGCCAACAATGCAAGCCCCCTCAACTTTGTCATCAAGCTTTGCAAAGGAGAGACTAGAAGAAAATGACCACCTTTTTCCCTGAAATTATGTGACGACAAATAAGCTTCTTGGTCAGTGGCATTGCGTGCGAGCATACTTGGGTGCCATTAGTGCCAGTAAGCCTGTGTACAGTGAAAAACATTCCTACACAATATTCTTGCCCAGCCCCTTTAGGCATTTTTAGCATGCATAATTTACTTGTTCTGTAAACGATGGCCTTCACATTCTTGCTGCTGGTGGCTCTTGAATGCAGTACAGTTGTTCCACAGAAGAGTGTGTTTCTCTTGTTGGCAGTGCATGAGAAGCCATCTTCTGCAGACACTGGAACTTTGGTGATAGGGAAGCTTTCTCCTGAAATGATGAATTGGCTTTTAGTGCAAAAGATGTGCTCCAAGGTGCATAGCTCATACTAATGTAACCTTTTGAGGAGGTTAATCACCATCTGTATGGGTTATGTGGAGAGAGTTATCTAAGCTTAAAGAGACTAATAAAATCAGACATGGATTTTCAATAGACAAGAAGATCCAACTGCTCACTGATTCCATCAGGACATTCACCCATTTAAAGCACTGTCATGACGCCTATCCAGATACATAATGATATAGCAGGGTGTTTGTTTTTAATTCTAATAACTTTTTTTAAAGTGGATAACTGCCACATATGCTTTATTAGGGTAAAAATACGAGGGTGTCGGCATGGGAAGGTTTTGGAAAGCTTGGATGGCTGAATGTGTTCTATTAAATATGTTCTATTATATACATTATATACATTTTACTTGTGAAGGTGTATTGACCAAAATGTTCCTAGAAAAACTGCACCCACATAGAAATTCATGCAGCGATTGAAGTAACTGAACAGTTTATACTTTCAATAGTTCAGATTTTAGATTATTCAAAATACAAGCACTTGTGTTGTATGAATGTTCAAATTTTCTAATAGTAGTTTTGAATAATATGCTATTCAATATTCGCTTCGAGAAGAAATGCGATATTCATACTTTTCAAAGTATTGATCGGGGTGAGTTAGCCCTGTTGAGCGCGCTTCTCACCGAGCATGTATGCACGCACTGCGGAGAAGCAATACCCGCAGAGCCCACAAGCTCCACGGGTATTGCTTCCCCGCAGTGCACAGGTGCTTGGTGCGAAGCGCGCTCAAAGGGGACTAATTGCCGCGATTATGCCAGAGTATGTGTTAAGCAGCGATGTCTTGACAACATGCGCTCATCATTTGTGCTATTCTTTTCTTCTTTTTTTTTTTTTTTGTCAAATTTGAAATTAGAGGAAGAATATTTGCACATAGCAAGCAGATTTATAAATCTCCTCCATCAGCATAGCCGCGACAATTTTGTCGTTTACATATGCCACTGTTCATAAATATAGCTATTTAAAATTCCGAGCTGACAAGTAGATAAGCGGAAGGTGCGAATAACCTTCACGAATTCAGCTGAATTTTTATTTATTAATGGCGCATGGTAGTGAAAGACTCTGAGAAACTATTCGATATTTGATTCTACAATATTCAACCAAAACCACTCTTTGCTTCAAATTCGCTTCGAACTGAAAACCTACTATTCGCACATGACTACCAAGCACTATTTCAAAAATTTCAAACTTGCAAAGCAACAGGAAAAACCACAGAGCTAATATGTCGAAGAGCTTTTGAGCACAAGTTTCATTTCTATGCATCACGAACAAAAATCATAATCTTGGGAGCACCTAGCAGTTTTGGTTTGATATCAGCCACATCCTGTGACTGTTGTCTATAGATAAGGCCTTAACGGCTGCAGCACCATCTCCCAGGTGAGAAAAGAGAGATAGCGTGCCTGCCCATGAAAGGATGAAGTGTTATTTGGGGGTGAAAGAACTTAATGATACGAAGCCAAAATCATTGGGTTCCTGCACATGTTCTTTCTTTATACAAAAAGTGGCATGCATGCATGCGTCAATGCTGCTGCAATAAATATTGAGGTGGAGAAGTACCTGTGAGCATGCTCTCATTAACGATGCAATCACCGCTGACAAGAACAGCGTCGCATTCCATGGTGTGCTGCTGCTCAGGAATAATGATGACATCACCAGGAACCAGCTCTTTAGAAGACACCGTCACCTCTACACGCAAAGTTTATATGCAAGTTAGGCATATTAGAGGTTAAATGCAACCCAATACAATAACCAGTGGAGTGTTTACCAAACTTATAGGAAACATGCGAGCTGTGTCTTAGCCTATGGCAGCAATATCCCTGCAGCAGCTAAATGATGACTCCGTGACATTGCATGCAGTGGAATAGCCCAAGCTGTGGAGGCCACTGGCTCGGGGTCAAAATCACGGAAGGTGACTGCCGAAACTGTCAGAGACTGAATGGCTAAATCAGTAGACATTTCAGGTTTCTACCGAATGAGTCATCCCTTAAAGGGGCAACTCCGCTCAATTTCCAAGATTTCGGGATAATGAGTAATTTCGAAATAAAAAGCCCTAGTAAAAAACACTACGTTCTTTGCTTCGCCAAAAATGGGATATATATTTTTAAATCTAATTTTAAACACGAGCGGAGATCGAAACCGAAACTTCGGCTTCATCTGGCAACATTGGCCTCGGGCCGCCAAGTACATGGCTATCACGTGGTACGAGATGTCACATGATCCTCGGCCCAACGACGGGCGGGATTGGGGCGGGCGGGTGTCACGTGCAAGTGTCGTCTGCATCGCACTCTTCGCCACGTTTTTGGTGTCTACGGCATTCGACGACGTCTGCACAACTGCGGCAAAAGTCTGCGCACGTGGTGTCCGTAGTGTGGACGAAACTCCGAGAGACAATAATCACAAACGGTGAGACGACGACGGTGGTTGTGACACGGAAGACGGCGGTAACGGCGGGACCTCGGCGGGTGGCCGGACGGCTCCCAAGAAGCGCTCTGCGCAGGCGCGTTACTCCAATCACGTGGACACCACTGAGCGCCGAGAGGCAACGTTGCTGACGTCATGTGCTACGCTCGCCCGGAGAAGTAAAAAAAGAAAAGGGGGCCATGATGATGACGTTTAGCTCAATGTTGGCTTCGCCCATGCCGTAGCCTTGACTGCGCTGTTGGTTACGCCTGAATTCGCCCGCTCGAGTCAGCCGATTTCGGCAACTTGGCGAGTTGCAAAGTTCGCCGAACCGTTTAAGAAACACTTAGACAGAACTGCGTCGTAATATTTGACGTGTGGTCATCCTAGGCGATACTGAAGAGGACTGCATTGTTTTTTCAAAACCAAAAATGAAGCGGAGTTGCCCTTTAACTCATGATTCTGGCAGTAACCCATTTACCACTGTGTGAGGGGGTGGTGATGAGCACATGTCACCCAGCCCGTAAACTTGATGCGATTTCTGCCTCTCGAGCAAAACGACCTGCCCTGCTTGGGCTGTTCCATTGCACACTACATCATAAAGCTGCTGATTGAGACTGCCATCAGAATAAGGCTATCAAGAGATAGGACATAGCTTGTGTGTTCCGTATAAGTTTCGTAAGCACCGAATGTGAGAAAATATTAAATGATAAGATATTTCAGGAATATGCCAACAACACTAAATTTAACACAAGCTACAGTTCATACTGATAGTTGTGCACTACATTTAAAGAAATACAAAGAAAGTGTGGTTCAACAATGAATTTTAGATATATATAAAATTATGATACTAAAATACTTCCATCGCAATAATCAGGTTTTTCGTTGCGCAAATGATGGCTCTCGCAACTGGCTCATTAGTGCTCTCGTCACCAACAATGAGATGTGACATACCAATTTTTTATTGCATTTCTTTTATGTGGAGGTTTAGTGCCCATGCAAACTGTTTGTATATTATTGAACTTTTTGAAGTACATGTTAAATTTTTCACAGGACTAAACATTAATAGCACCCCAAAAGCTTTTTTAAAATCATGCATAGTACTTGCTACTTGGGTCATTGTGCTAACAAAATCTTTCAATGTCACTACATTGGAAGTCTGCTCATTTTGTCCCTATTCATAAATCAGGCCTTTAAAGGGCCTTGGCTATTCACTAAGGCAGTGGTTCTCAAGCATGATTTGACGAAGTGATGGGGGACCCCATGCCAGCAGAAGAAAGAGAGGAGGGGGTATAAAATAAGACAACCAACTGCATTGTGAAAAGGGCATCCTTTACTGTTAGATGGTAATGGCTGTGCCCTTTATAATGGGCAGCAGCTTGCGCCACCTAGCCAAAGCAAAAAAAAAAAAGAACAACTTTTCTTTTCAGGAAAAGAGGGGGAGAGTTGAGGCGAGGGCTTCGAAGACCCCAAAAATAGCTTCGCGGACCCCAGCGCATCCGCAGAACCCCATTTGGGAACCACCGCATTATAGTATGAGAGCTTATAAAAACAAAAATCACAATCAAATAAGAAAAAAAAAAAAAACATGTTTCAGGTTTGTTACGGTACGCTCCTAAATCATAGATAAAAGTGCCTGTCTTCAAACCTGAACATGGCACTTTCTAAAACCACACTGTTACATAAAAATCCAGTTATATTTTTAGAAACTATATTTATGTATCAGGCACATACCCTAAGTAAAGAGCGAAAGTATGCAGGCGAGCTTATTAGGAAACAACATACCGTAGAATATCGTGCATCCACTCATTCCATTAAGAGGGCATAGTACCTCCAAGCGCCATAGAAAATACATGTAGATTTGTGACGTTTTCAAAAAATTCCTACATGAGAACTGCTCTTCGTATTTGCTTGAAACATTTACGATAAAGAGATTAATACTTAATTGATTCATTGGCGCAGATTAAATCTCTCAGTATTTAGTACAAATATTTTTTTTAAATCGTGAAATCGACTCAAAACGGCAGTTTTGACACTTATGGGTTTAACAACGTTTTACATAATCTACCAATTTTTAGAAAACAGTTGTGTTTGCACAAGTGCCTCTAAAATTTATTACGGAATCGATTGGTATAAAAATAATTAGTGTAGGTTAATCCGTTTCGAAACTACAGCGATATTTTTGAAAGCAAGTCTTCAGTCTCAAGTTTCAACTATTTTTATGTGTTTTGCATTTTGTTCTCCTCCCGCTAGATGGCGGGCTCTGTCCGCAAGGACGAGAGATCAAGTAGTTTCTCCGTGTGGCTTGGTGCACGCATTTGTCTTGTATTCATACGCGATCTTCTTTCGCGCGGGCGAGAGCGAGAGCGGGTGACGGCTGACGGGCAGTTCAACGCCGCTGCGCTTCGCGTTTGGTGCGTTCGAATTTGTGTGGCTCGGAAGTGTTGCGTTCGCCTCTGGCGTCATGGGTCGAAAGCAAGCTCCCTGTGGCAAGCGAAAGCTTCTGAAGTCTCACATTGAGAATACTCGTAAGCGACCATCTGTGGAAGCTTCGCACGTTGAGGTTTCTGGTGAAATTGAGCCATTGTGTTCCAACCCGGATGGTTTTGTTTGCGAGATTACCGAAGGTGGTCCTCAAGCCGCAACCGTGCGAGGCTCGCTGTCAACGCTCCTCGGCAAAAGGGACCCGGTATGTCCCGTGGCGGCGGTGGTCGGTTCTTTGGAGCGATCTGAGGCTGCAGGAACAGGTATTGGTTTAGGCTTTGATGTGGTCGAATCCACGGTCGAACCGTCCAAAAACTTGCAACCAGCCGCATCCGTGCTCGATGGTCGTCACTTGGTCGACATTATGCACTTATTTCAGTCTGTTCAAAGGATTTGCGATCATGCTCCTTTCAGTTGTTCGTTTGCGGACATGGTGTTTGTCTCAGAACGGAGGCACGGCTTGCGCAGTTCCTTCACGTTCGTTTGCAAGATGTGCAACAAGAAAGATGTTATCGAGTCGGAGTTATCTCCTCAAACGACCGAGGCGAGTTCTAGCATGGACGTGAACACTGCTGCGGTGTCAGGAATAATTTCCATTGGTAGTGGGCAATCGAACCTTGTTGAGCTTTTAGCATCGATGAATGTGCCATCCATGTCCAGCGAAACTTTTGCAAAGCATGAGACGACGGTGGCTCGGGGTATTGAAACCGCGGCTCTGGAATCCATGAAAAAAGCCGGAGAAGAAGAAGCCAGGCTTGCAAGGGAATATGGTGAGATCGATGCCGAAGGCTGCCCACTTGTGACGGTCATTGCTGACGGCGCCTGGTCAAAGCGATCGTACAAGAACGATTATTCCGGTGTGACGAGTTGGTGTCCTTGACGAGTTCACCTATGACCAGTTGGCCTGTGACGACCGGGCTTGTGGCGAGTTCTCCTAGACCCCTTCGCCGCACTCATCGAGTGAGCCGAATAGAAAAACTAGTACCCTAGAAGAAAAAAACAAAAGAAGAAAGCAGGATGCGGTGACACATCCGAGAAAAATGATTCAGAACTCCGCTCCCGCAATCTTCGAATCTTTTTTTTTCTTTTTTTTTAATTTTATATTTGTTGTAGCGCTTGGAATCCTCCTTTTTTCAGTAAGCTTCTGCGCATGCTCCATCACCATATTCGAGGGGCTGTAATCCGCACGCTGTTTGTTTGTTTGTTGTCCTATCCCGGGGCTGGCTATTTTTAGCCTTTCGCCAGCATGAGGGACGCTAACGCTAGCTAGGCCAGGGAGAAGGCGACGTTTTTGACGAGGAGGGGACGAGGACATCCAGTGCTTTCGTAGAATACCGTGATCGAAGTATAGGTCACGTGACACCAGTGTTGCCAGACTGAGAAAAAAATCAGCAGATTGATTCCCAAAAAGTCAGTAGATTTGCACAAAAATCAGTAGATTCTACGAAATCTGTGTTTTGCCATGTTTTGCTATTTCCATTAAACCACACTTCGAAGAAATAGTATAGAGTAACAAATGCCATGGTAACAAACACAAATAAATATGAAAAAAAAAAGACCAGTTCTCGTGTAAAGTTTACCTGTTTTATGGAGGACTAAGTAAAATAACACCGTAAATATATATATTTTTTTTTTTTAGCATTGGTTAGCGTTGCGATTTCGAGGATTATTCTTTGAAATCGAGACTGAGCCACTTTCGGGATCAACAGATGAGTGAGACAGTGTGACATCCAGCTGTCGCTATTATTGAAACGAAACCAAAACAAGACGTTCCGGCAAGTGCGTGCGCACATGTCCAATGGAAGTCCTCTGCGAGCTGCCATCTTTCCTTACTGGGCTGTGGAAGGTTTTTGACGCAACGCTGTTGGCACGGAGCACTGTTGAGGCTACGCGTCGTCTCCTACAGGCTTATTTCTTTTTCGCCTGACCCAAAGCTTGCGTTCAAACGCGATCGAAGAAACTTAATTCATTAGCTTTGTAAGCCACCGAGGAATAACATTATATCATTTTCTTGCCAGAGCCTGCCAAATAAAACTAATGAACTGAAATTTGGATGTCAATCCCACGCATTCCGCCGAGCGAATGATTGAAAATAGCGGCCCTCTCCACTCAACTCACAGAGCGAGAGGAGTGAGCATGCGCTCACCCCTCTCGCTCTGTGCCGCGGGCTGATTGGCTCACTCGGGAGAGGGACGTTACAGCGGCGAGATCATAGACTGGCCAAACTCTCCCCATATATGGCTCTTGCCCGGATGTCACCGTCAACGTGCTTCTGGGCCATCCAGCCGGTGCTTCGTTTTTAATTCTGGGAGAATATGAGTTTTCTTTGATGGCTGACCCTGGGAACTGAAGGGGCCAAATAATAAATTTAAATAAGTTTACTAAAAAGAAAGTCAGTAGATTTTCTTTTTTTTCAGTGAATCAGTAGACCCGGAACAAAATCAGTAGATCTACTGATAAATCAGTAGACCTGGCAACACTGCGTGACACCTACCAGAAAAAAAGGTAATATCCCAATCACGGCTTTCCACGAAGCAGCTAAAAGCTCAACCACCAAAGAAAATTAAAAAAAATATTGTGCAAAGTGAACGAAAAATATCTAAAAAACATTACAACTGTGTGTCAATATACTATATATATATTTTTCTTTTTTTACATGGCTTGGCAATGTTTTGTTTCCTTGATTTGTTGTTATGACGGTCCGCGTGGGTGTCATTGGTTATACTTATTGGAAAAATTCCAATGTCGCTAGGTTCACTGACTTGGCTATCAGAGGCTGAGGTTTTCTCAGATGTTAGCAATATTCCCGTGTTTAAAAAGACATAGATTTGTAAATATTTGCAAACAAAAACAACAAATAAAGATAATTTTTCTTATTTCATGTTTGTTTGTTTTCGTACGTTTGCACGCCACTAACCTTGCTATCCCGTTTTAGCTAACTCTTCGCTCGCTTTGTATGATGGATTTTTTTTTGTCGCATGTTTAGTGCTTTTATAGAATGCCGCTATCGGAATATCAGAGCATATTTTTATTGTGGGTGCCACGTGACCTGGGGGACACTCTAGCCATAGCGATTCGAAATGTCCTTCGAGTCAAAATGTCCATTATTGGACGTTCTAACTCGTTGGAAATTACGTTTTGTTTGTTCGTTGAATATTTTGATCTGGAATCCTGGCCTGACTCAACAACTCATACATGAATCGTTCAAATAAAGCTTTTTCTTTTTTTTTTTTTGTTAGAACACTTGGTTTGTGTCGCAAGATATTTTGTTTCAGCTCCCGAAAGAGTACGCAAGCTCCGTCTCTCACGCCCGACAGTGGATGGAACCGCCAAAGGCACATTGTTGCCAGAGGGTGCTGCTAATCTGGTCTAGAAAAGCTAAGGGGATCATGCTGTTTTATTTTCTTCTTGATTTCCACTTTAAAATGCCCTGCAGCTCAAAACAACGAGTACACACGCATGAAAATAGCACTACCTAAAAGTTAAACTGCTAAGAAAGGGGTCTAGGACTTTTCGGTGTAGGATGTTTCGGTGCGGACTTTTCGGTGTGGGACTTTCTTGCTGTTGGAGCCTTTCCTACACACATTACAAATAATAAAGCCCACACCTTTACAGAAGGCGCCGAGAACGCCTGTATCGACCCAACGCGTAAATACTATGTGATGCGTCTAGTTACGTTGAAAAAGAGACACCAGTGAAATAAACATAACGTCCAACGTATCCAGTCCTCCCGCAGGATGGTGCTGCGCCTAACAAAGTCACTTATATCATATATGAGTAAGTGACCGTAAAAAGATGACCAAGCCTACAAGTTTATAAAATGCGAAAAAAATCACTTCTCCCTAAAATAATGCTTATTTCCTTAAAAAAAAAATCAATTTCGAGATTTTGATTGATTGTGCACTGAAATGTCCGTGCACCAAAAAGACCGCACCGAAACGCCCTACACCGAAACGTCCTACACCGAAACGTCCGGATCCCCTAAGAACGTAACACCTCAGAAAATACCCATACCACCTTTTCGTTTCGGGTATGTTTTGAACTGATCTTACTCACTATGGGAGCAAAAATCGATGCAAGTACTGAAAGCAATTATGCAATATCGACGTTTTTGTAATTCGGTAATTTAAATAACTATATCTTTTTTTTTAAGAAAGTAAAGACATCATAACCAAAGAGGAACTTCCGTGCTAAAAGGTGCAGTGCGAAGTGAACACAACATACTTTTTTTTAATGTCTACAAACAAAAAATGCTATGCAGCATCGATCGCACCGTTTCCTTTCGCACATTGGGGAGTTTCAGTAGACCGTTTCCGCCGCCCGCTAAGCACCCGCATAGAGCTCCGTAATCCGTCACAAGACCATGAACTATGCAGACAAGGCTGGCGGCGCGCATGCACAGCTGCGGCGTTTTCTTTACGAGTTCTTTTAAACCCCCTTGGAATGACTTCACCATTTCGAGAAAACACCGGTTGTTTTTTTAAAATCTTTTTGCTTGCAGGGCATTGTAAAAATCACAAACTCACGAGAGAAAAAAATATTGAGTATTCGTTACTTAGAGCTTTGCAGCTCTAAAGGTTCACGATAAATGTCGTCCAACTTGGGGAGAAACTAAACCTTTTTGTTGGAAGTATGACTAGCGTATGCTGGCAGCTCGTTTCCTGTTTGTTTTGTCTGTACTCCGTTTCACCGTAATTGGCAAACTTCAAAGGTCAGAGCTGCTGTGAGGGAATCAGTCGCGGAGCAAAGCACGTGACAGCTATTTTTAGGAACAGTACCCACCACCGTACGTTGTCACGTGCCTCGCTCCAACACTCTCATTGGCTCACAGAAGCTTTAGCTTTCTTCGTTTGCCAAGTTATGGGGAAATGACGTCTCATTTCCTTACGTTTATACGCACTACACGCAGCCGAAACGCTTGAAAGAACATCGGATTAAGACACGTGTTATTGCTTACGTGCCCACGAGAGTGGACCCGGTTTTTGACTTAGTTGGGTTTTGCTGTGTGACGATTGCTAGGATAGAAAACCATTCCAACGACACGTATACTCAAAAATAAAAAAGAACGAATTTAGGTTAAAAAAAAAAGATGAAAAAGGGGGGGGGGCGTTTGGCCTGTCTGCCATGCAAGTATTTCTAGGGCCGTCCTTGTGTGGGACCTTGGAACAGTTTATCCCAAGTCTAAACATTCTCTGATCACCTGCCCTCGCCGAAGTGACCAGTTCAGGGAGAGGTGAGATCTGTAGATAGGGGCACCTGCGAGAGGGCCCCCTTTTGTTGTGCGTCTGCAGTGAGCGTACCCCAACTTGCCCAATTTGGCCGGACGGGCGCAGATTGTGAACTTCACAAGTAAAAAGATTTTTCCTAACGAGGGCGTCTCCAATGGACGTTGTCATCAACGACTAACACGAGAGTCTGCCCCCTCTAATGGGGAACTCATATGACGACTGCGGCTGTTTAGGCAAGCGATGTGTTAGAGCGCGCGTTGTAGAACATTTGCAACTTGTGACTTTCGGCGAAGCAATAGTGTATTCCTACAAAGGGATTTCTCCGCAAGAATGAGAGAACGGAGTCCAAGTTGTCGACTAATTTTCTTATACTCATTCTTCTCGTGCGTTTTTTTTTAATTTTTATGCTGGAAGAAGTTGTTCTATGAACCGACACGCACCCACAAGAAGAAAATAAAGTGAGAAAGAAACGAAAATAGCTTTTAGCCCTTTTCCCCAAGCTGAAAAATACAAAACAAACAAAAAAAAAGAAAAAAAGAAGAGAACGCGTTCCACGCCTAAGTAGTGTGCCTTTGTTGGGGGCACCCCCAGTCTGCGGGCGCCTCTCCGTCTCGAAGGATTGGTACTTAGGAGAAACGGACCGTGGCAATTGAGACAGGGGAACTGCCGCGGGACAAACGTGCTACAATCGCATACCCTTCCAAGGTCATCGCTTGGGCGACCGTGGTCGTCCAAAAAGCTTTTTTTTTTTCTTTTTTTTTAGGGCGGGGAAAAAAAAGAGGGGGGGATGTTTAGGCCCCGATTGTCTTCCTCCTTTGTGGCTTTTCGATGGATGCGCTCTGTCTATGTATGCGTACTAATTTCTTTTTTTCCTTTTAGTAGTTGGTTGTTCTTGCCTTGACTCGGGTCCCAGTGGGTGCATTGTCGTTGTATGCGTACTATTTTTGTTTTTTGTTTATGTTAGTGCTTGCCTTGATGCGGTATCAAGGTGGACGAAAAAAAAAAGAATAAAAAATTGTTCTTCGACAAAAAAGAAGAAAAAAGGTTTGTTGTTTTTGCGGTCAGGAGCATTTTCAAAGCCCGTGGAACCTCGCCTTCGTTCCCGTGACATGTCGCTCGCTTTCGCGTAGCACCCCTCGATTCTGAAGGCCACCGTGTTTTTCCGTGAAGAAGGCGATTTCGGGTGCCCGCAGTGTTACCAAAGGTGCAGGATTGAGAGCGTAACCCAACACTTGAAGAGAAGGGGAAGGGGAGCTCTCTTCTTTTCGGGACTCTCTTTTATGGGTCTCCACGTCTCGATTGTCCTACAAAAGCAACTTTCATTTATTTCTCGCTCGTGGCTTCCAAGTACTGCGCGCAGCTAGTGAGATAGGGTATAGTTATAGCTGATTAACACGATGCATATTTCTAACGCACAATAGTTTTGCGAAATCAAGGTTTCGCTCAAATGGATAACTCACACGTACAGTTCGACGGGCAATACCTTTGACGTATTGACTCGCGAGAGATGGCCCCAACACGGCTGAGTCTGGCGGTTTTCCAGACCCAACATCTAAATTTTGCTCCCTTACCTGCTACCATTTCGCGCACATTTTGCGCCATATCGAAATGAAAGCACATGGCGAAAGTGACGCTCGTTTTCCGCTCGATGAAATTTCACGCCAGCTCGTTGTCTTAGCTGGTACCTTGAGCGTTTCACAACGATGCAGAACGTTCAACAAGAAAAAGAAAACGTACGATGGCATCTTTTGTACACTCATTACTTCTATAACACCGAGCCGCCTCGTATCCTTTTGTTTTTCTTTCATTGTACTAATTTCTTTCTGCGCATTACGGCTGTTACGACGCCAAGTCCGTCTGCACTCTCGAATTTGAACTTAGGCTCAGACCAGGGACGGACCAGTTTAAATCAGGAAAATATAATTAACACTGTAGCAAAGTAAATCTATCATATCGATCGGAAATACGATTTGACACATTCCATCTGAACACGTACTGTGCACAGAGAATGCAATAGCGAGTCAGCGTGCAAAACGCCGCCACACAACGCTACCATAACATCTCAGCGATTTCTGCATAGCACCGAGTACGGAAAGAGAAAACAGTTAATAATTCACACAAACGAAGCAAATTTATCTGAAGCCCGCACACTCCGTAGGTGCAGTCTACCTAAGGTTATCAATAGACTCGACCATGTCATTTGTCGAAACAGATAAGACATTGGCAAAAATGGTTAGACTCTATAGGTGAATCTAACGCACGCAATTACCAACCGACGGTCGCACGCCTTCAATATCATTTCCATTTGTCACTGCGCACCTTGGACACAATTTGGGGAGCAACACATGTTTACGTCGCCGCCCAAGGTCTTCATTCAACGTGTAGTGCTGACCAAAATAAAATGCTAACATGACTTTCAATCGCTCACCGCAAAGTATACGATTTCGAAAAGGCAGTACTGTACGTCACTTGAAATAAAAACCCAATAAGCTATAAAACCAAGCGTCGTAAAAAAGAGGACCGACATTTTTATTCCCACCTCCGAACAGAAACGAGCGCCACGCACTGCATCACACAGCGCAGAGGCCGGACTCGGCCACACTGAGCTGACTGACAAGAGACATACCAAGCGCGCGCGAGGGAGGGAGAAACTTCCTCCGCCGGAGAACAGCGTCACACGACACGTTTCGGGGATCTATTTCACGCAGCGGCTACCGCGGGCCTTTTCTCACTTCGATACTGGCGCCATCTAGAATTCGCGCGTTCAACCATGTCGCGAGCCGCGCGCCATCTGGCGCCTGAAACGGACGAATAAATAGAGGCACCGCGCCCTCTTAAGCGTCCATATCCAAATTTCTAAGATTTGAGAAAATATGCACAGTACATTTATATGTAAAATTGATGACCGGACAAGCACCCATTCCCCAATTTTTCACGATTATCTCTGAGACAAGGATAAACAGAAAAGTGAATAATACGACACAAAATTTCAATTTTATGTTGTCTTGTTTGTTATTTTATTTCTCCTTGTCTCATGGTTTAGATTATGATGTACCCTGAGTAACCTGTCGATTCATACGAAAAGCTTTTTAATTCATTCCACGGATGGGTAAGAACGCTACCCAATGGCATAACATTGTTGAAGCTAGTTTTTGTTAAAGTGCAAATGAAGGTGCAAATAATATTTGTACGTGCACCAACATACTGCCGTTCCATGATGCAAAAGTGATATCTCTGTCATTATGTTGCTGTTTTTTATGCTGGTGCCTTTTTCTTGTGTTGCCTCCAAGGCACTTAGATGAAATAAGAAACAAATAAATAATGCAATGGGTATGGAAATCCGAGAAAATAAGAGAAAGGACAGAGTGTTGGGGACTCAAGTTTTGTTTCCACTAATCTTCTAAAGGAAATAAAAGGCATATGTATGGTATAACAATCCTTTGTGGCAGTATCAGAAGAGAATACTTCAAATAAAAGCTTACCCAATGCATCACGCAAAACTGTCAGTGTTGATTCTGAGTGAACTGCTTCCTTGAGGGCCTTTGTTTGCTGTAATAAAAAATGTATATTTAATTACTGGGTGTCCAAACACACTCCCCGCAATGAGTACTGTAAGGAAGGTTAGAAAAGCCTGCAGACATTTCACACTATGTTTTTAGGTCAAAAAGTCAAGACTCACTATTTTACCTAACCAACCATGGTTGAAAGAGCTATTCTAGAAACATTTTATGCATTGCATACATGCTTTATGTATGAAGTGATAAAAAAAAAAGGTATGAGTTTCATTACTTAGGCACCAGTGAACCAGAAAAAGAGTTATGGCTTAATAACACCACACTAAATTTTCCTCTCTCCTAGGCTAGAGGGGAAAAACAAATTATGCAGCGATGTTTAAACCTTACAGTGGTCTATGTTTGTTATATGAGGCTGTGATCCTAAAGAACAAAACAATCCTAGTCTGAAAGCATCAGCGTATAGACCAATGAACACAATAAACATCAGGTGACAGCAAGAAATGTATGCAAGGTCAAAAAAGTGGGGACCATAATGCAAACAAGCAGATCACCACTAATAAAATAGTTAATGTAGCCTGCAACATAAGTCGTGTCTACAGCAGTGAGGCAAATGCAAAATAGATCTCATAATTAAATTATAATGGCTAATGCGAGAAGGCTATAACATAATCAATATAACAAAAATTTGAATTTTTTTTTTATTGAATACAAGATGTTTGATCTAAAAGCATGAAATAAGGCACTGACCTTTCTGGTTTGCCATACGGAGACAGTGACAGAGATGACGGAGAGGATGATAACACAGACTCCAAACTGGTAGTAAAGCTGAATCAGCCAAACTGCCACAATGAACATCTGGTAGATGTAGAATGGACTAAACACCTAAAGATGAAATTAAAAAAAAACAAAAAAACATCAGTACACAGAAGCACAGTAGACAATTTCGTTGTGAAATTTGCTGGTTTGCTCCAAGTTCCTCCAACTGAAGAGAGATAAAGAATTAAATTTGAATGTAGAAAATATTATTTATCTTTTGAGGAGCCATGCATAGGGTAAAGTTTAATACGGGACAACAAATGACAAATTTTTAGTTTAAGAAAAGACCTAGATTAATGGGCTGATTTGCTTCTTTGCCATTCGGCACTTGCCTCATGGAGAACTAGCTTGTAGATCGGCTTCATTTCAATTGACAGGGAGTTCTTTCCAAACAGGTACTGCTGGTAGTCAACCTCAGCAGATGACAGACCAGCTGACATTGTGTAGAAGTCTTGACAGCTGTCTACTTCCAGACCACTGAAATAAATGTAATACAACACAACATATTTGTAAGAGAGAGATCGTGTGTTGCAGGCCGCAATCAGACTTCCCGCTTAGCCGACTCACTCAATCTTCACAAAGCGTTGCAAATCGTCCTTCCAGATGTACTTGACGTGCTTGTTGTAAAAGTATGTGAAGTTGGTGCCATCTTTTAGAGGTCTGTCACTCCGATACACAGTCTCAACAAATTCCTGCATGTATTTATCCTGCAACAAATTCATGTGACAAAATGCATTAAGGATGGCCAACATCACTGATCCCGTAACTATAGTCTTTAACTTTTTGTATTTTCTGAACCCAAACTGTTTTTCAAGCTCATGGCACAGTGAAAGGTGAAGTGCCTTTGCAGTATACATGTTTATGTCTCAGGGGCCCATTCAGAGCCTGATAAAATAAAGTGAAGGACTAAGCAGAAAAATGATGAGCCATTCCACTCAGTGAAGGTGGATGACCAGCGAAGCTGTTTAGCACACGACGCAGATAATGACAAGAATTTTGAACAAAGGTACGAACACATTTAATGTCTTGATCGGTAATCATTGTGACGAACGGTACACATACATGTCGAGGGCTATCGTTGCCACAAGGAGCCGGAGGAAACTAGACACGCATGTCGGGACCGCCACCCGGCGGAAGAAAAGGAAGCTAGACACGCAACCGCTTAAAACGATGACAAAGAGAGGGCGGTGCGCTTCCCTCCTCCTCCTCTCGTCCTGCCGTTGAATTTGTTCATGGGTGATGTGACACGAAGTCGTGACATCATTTTTCCCACTAAATTTAGCGGGGAAACTGAATTGGTGTTGAGGTCAAGCGACGTCAATTTCCCCGCTAAATTTAGCGGGAAATTTCTCCGTCAAATTTACAGCTAGAGTCCAGTGGATTTTTCGTGTACGCCAACAGAAATAACGTCAAGGCTTCATGACGTCATGTGACGTCACGACTTTGTGTCACATGACGTCAATTTCCCCGCAAAATTTAGCGGGGAAATTGACGTCATATGACACAAAGTCGTGACGTCGCATGACGTTACGAAGCCATGATGTGACGTCACAATTTCGTGTGTCACGTGCTTCAATTTCCCGCTAAAATTAGCAGAAAAATTTTTCCTCTAAATTTGACGGAACTTTTTCTGCTAAATTTAGTGGGGAAATTGATATACGTGACCTCAACACCAATCCAGTTTCCCCACTAAATTTAGTGGGAAAATTGACGTCATGTAACACGATGTCGTGATGTCACATGACGTCAATTTCCCCGCTAAATTTAGCGGTGAAATTGACTTCATGTGACACGAAGTTGTGATGCATACGTTATGAAGCCGTGATGTGACATCACAAATTACGTGTTACGTGATGTCAATTTGCCCGTTAAATTTAGCGGGGAAATTTTTTCGCTAATTTGGCAGGAAATTTTCTTGCTAAATTTAGCAGGGAAACTGCATTGGTGTTGAGGTCACGTGATGACAATTTCCCCGCTAAATTTAGCAAGGAAATTGACGCCTCATGACCAAGTCGTGACGTCACATGGCGTCACGAAGCTGTGATGTCATTTCTGTGGCCGCACACAAAATATCCACAGGACCCCAGCCAGAAACAGCTTCGCTGTAAAAACAATGTTATTAGGTTGCAAGGCTCTGTACCTCAATTAGCATAATCAATGGGCAGGTAGAATCCCATCAGAACTATTATTGCATCAAGTATAACAACAAAATTTACAATATCTTTCACCGGTACACCATCTAATTTCATTTAATGCAATCTCATAATGCAAATACATCACTTTATTGCTAATAGACCATTTGCTATATTCCCCAGGCGACCCGGTCCGCACTCAAGGAATCATGGGAACTCCCTAGTGATCGGTAATTTCGACCAATTCCATGGTTACACAGTTTTGAGTGCAATTAGGAATCACCCTGAACAAGCGTCGTATAGAGCCCAAGGACCTGTCATATCACTTTTAAAATTTCTCGCCAATGTCAGCTTTTTTGATACTGTGCATGTGATCCACCTTTCAACCTGGCTGAGCTGCAGAAATCTCTTACAATATTATCATTCTCGTGATTGTCGTTTTAGCAGGAATTGCTTAAAAAGCAAGGAATCCACAACAACCAAAACCAGGATTTAGCTCGGAGTCAGCGGGGCTGTTCATAGCATTTTTAGCGTTTCTAACTTAATATCAGCTTCTTGGAAGCTGTATGAGAATTATAATAATGTAAGAGATTTCTGCAGCTCAGCGAGGTTGAAAGGTGGACATCATGCACAGTATTGAAAACGCTGACACTGACGAAAATATTTAAAAGTGATGTGACAGGTCCTTGGGCTCTATACGATGCTTGTTCAGAGAGACTCAGATTTACACTCAAAACAGTGTAACCATGGAATTGGTTAAAATTACCAATCACTAGGGAGCTGAAGGAACACCGTTCCCACGATTCCTCGAGTGCAGGCTGGGGCACTTGGGGGATTTAGCAAATGGTCTATTAGAGAATCTTCACTAGCCTGTAATCCGAGAGGTATGCAAGAATAGGCAGCAGTAACCTAAGAATAAAAAGCAAATGGCAGAGCTACAAGCAACAAAATATCCTAGACCTATTAGAGACATTTTCACAAAATCTTGCAAGGCAGTATGTACACACCGTGACACTGTTAGTGTGGACAAGTCATCGCCAGTTTTCTACGTTTTTCTCTCAGAATTGAAGGACTGTCATCAAAACTAATATAGTGGTGGAAAGTGCTCAGTTCGGTACTAACCTACCGTAGGTGGTAATTTTTGACGCCTGCCAGCACCCTTTTTGAGTAAGATGTGAAAAGGCGCTGAAGTCATGTTCATGCTAGAAGTGTCACAATGTACAGCAAAGTCAGGACCAGCATTGTAAAAATCGGTGTAATACTAGATGTCTCATCAAATTCAGTTTTTTTTCAATGTCGTCTCATTAAATAGGTTTATATTTCATTGTACGCCACTGCATTGAGCAACGTTTTGTCAAATCGCTTCATGCTGTTTCATCAAATTTCACTTTACCGAAATTTAGTGTTAGAGTGCTTTTCAGAGGCTGAATCTTTCAAAAATTTGTTTCATGGTGTGATTATTTATTAATAAAATAACTACTGTACTGGTCATTTTTCACCTATGTGACAACCTCTTTTAGGTCAAGTGGCAAGTGCCATCTAAAGTGGAACGGAATGTAAATTTTCAAACGCGTTTTACTCAGCTTCATGTTTTGACCATTTTTTCATCACTCAAAAACTATCGTTCGATGACTGCAGTACCTTCGTAACTGTTTACGATAAGGAAAGAGGGACATTTAAGACAAACAGACAAGACAGACTTTCGACTTTCAACAAAACGTTTACTGGCTCGACTTCGCCTCCTGAAGCTCGACGGGGGCGTCGGGGAGGTAGAGAGGGAGGATGGTGGGTGAGAGAAGCGCGAGCCAGCTCGCAGCTAAGCGTGCACGGCAGAAGGGGGTTCTTCCCCCCTCGTGCACCCCCAACTTCTCGAAAACCAAAATTCTCGGCGGGCACGAATCTCGATTGGGCAGGGAAGTCCTTGAGTCTTTACATATCAAATCTTCAGTCTCAAACCTGTCCAGCCCATCCCTTTCTCTTTCCGATCGAGAGATTCGCTTCCTGCGGGGCGAGAGGGTTCCTCCAAAGACATAAAAAGTCTAAATTCCCGTATCTTCTTCTCCTTCTCTTCTCAGCACCTTTTCCCCCCTCTTCCTTTCCTTCCCCAAGAGAGCATCGCCGGCACATCTTCTCCTCCTCCTCTTCTCCGCGCCCTTCCCCCTCCTCCCTTCTTTCCCAAAGAGGGCACCGCCCGCACTCGGGGCTGCGTGTAACGGCGACGTGTCGATTGACACACAGCAGACCCCCTTCCGCCATGCACGCTTAGCTGCGAGTTGGCTCCCGCTTCTCTCACCCACCCTCTTCCCTCTCTACCTCCCCGACGCCCGACGCCCGCCTGCCCGCCCGCCCGCCCCCCCCCCCCCCCGTCGAGCTTCAGAAGGCGAAGTCGAGCCAGTAAACGTTTTGTTGAAAGTCGGAAAGCCTGTCTTGTCTGTTTGTCTTAAATGTCCCTCTTTCCTTATCGTAAATTAATAACCAACACGCTCAACCATCTACATTCGTAACTGCTGTGCGGTTTTCTGGAGTGAAATTTACTGGAGAACTCGACTATGTGCTTACTTTTTCAAGATTGTTATTTTTAGCGAGAAAATGTCGGCTTTTGTAACAGTAAAAAAATTAATGAAATTAATCCCTTTTTTGAAGTTTACTTTAACGCTAAATATGGCCAACGCTAAATATGGCACTTCAAATTATTTGGAACCCACTACCGATTAGTCTAGTCACTCGTCCTTATATCCAAGCAAACAAATTGGTCATTTTGGTACTGTTTTGTAACGATAGTTTTTTTCCCTCGGCACTACTAGTTGTATAATATTTTTGACATATGAGGTTGTAACTTGGCACGAAAATGACCTTTTCAGCTGAAAGTTGGTGTAGCCTCCCAAGTTTGCATGCCTAGGATACCCTGACAAATTAAATTAATATAGCAACAGTACTTATAAAGTAGACCCTCCAAAGGGGTACCTTCCCTTAAAGTGAATTACGAGTTCTGACTGTTTGTTTAAAGCTCAATGAGCAGCCAGAAAGAAGGAAAGCACATCTCGAATCCTCTTTCTTTCGAGGAAGAAGGAAGCCATCCTCCTTCCTGTGCGGAGTATCTCAAAGGACTGCTCCTTTCGAGAGAGAGGGAGAAGATCACAAAAGGAAATGGAGAGAAGGACACTGGGAAAGGGTTTTCTGCCTGGCAGAAAATTATTCAGTAGGTTGACTTTTTAAAAGTTTGTTGTATGCAAGTTTAGACAGCAGGAAGTTAGTCTTCCCGAAGGAATGTCTAACATCTCTGCTGTGAATAAAACATTTGGCCAGTGCAGTACAACTGCTAGCCTGAGGTCCTTAACATGCATTGCGCAGTCAGATAAAAAAAATACAGACTAGGAGATGCCACTTACATGAAACCTATCTGCCACAGAAATGTCAGAACAATAAGCTGCAGATTTAAAAAAAATATATATATAAATTGATTATAAAAAAAAAATTTGATTTTTATGGCTGTGTGCTAAAGTAAACATTCTGTTCTGTGTTTGTTTATACTCTTAACTGTATTGGGACAAAAACTACACAAAGTGGCTGCCAGCAGGTCGCTCAGTGTATTCTTGTTTGGTTGAGCCCAAATATGGTATGTGGTGCTTTTATTATGCTATGTGGCTTATCCATGGAAAAGGGGGAAGTAGTAAGGATCAAGGTTTGTGTACAATACATTCTAAAATAAATTCACTTTTATAGGTTTTTTTTCACATCCTCACATTCCTTCCTTTACCTATGCACGCACGAGCAGACACACACATGCACTACTTTGCCAGTTACGTGAAATCAAAATGTGAGGCAGTGTAGGTTATTGAGAGCTGCTATAATTCCAGTACAAAACAAAAAAACAACTGGAGCCCACCACTATTCGATTAGGCAGTGTTCAGCAAAACAGCCATTGTGAAGCAATGTTCAATAGAGTTCTCCATTCATTAAAGGCTGCTTGATAAGTTTCAATAAAAGTGACACTGGATGAAACAGCGGTCAATGAAATGCTTGGGCGACATCCAGGATCGACGCCCTGGGCAAATCTCAATTGTGGTTTGCAGCTCACACAATGGGAATGTTGTGTGGGCAAGTATAATTGTTTCACAAAACAAAAGGGCGCACTTTTGTGAAAAATGTGCCGGCCTGGAAGTCAGCACAGCCAGGCTGCATAGTCCCGACAATCGGTAGCACCAGCTGTAAGCCCAGTCCCAGGTTGAAAACAACACCTTAAAGGAGCTGTGCAATGATTTTAACGTTGAAAGAATTGGCTTCTTCTACTTTTGACATTGTTCACCTTGTCACAAATGACAGAAAACACACCTCCTTCCATCGAAATGTTGCGATTCCGTTGCGTAATAGTGAGGCAAAAATTAGAATATTCCCCAACCTGCAGCTGCGAGCGACGGAAATGAGAAACATGCGGCATGACGTCGATGGGGGTCTTGTAGAAAGATAGCAAATTGTGCGAATACCTGCTCGATAAAACGTAACTTTTCTATAAATCTTGTCGTACATAAATATAAATGCGTCAACAACCTGGTATCATCGACAAAACTTTTATTATACAGAGTTTTAGTGGCGCCATCTATCCGAGGTCCACAAAACCGTCAGCAGCGGAACAGCCGCCAGAAGCCGGAGGGGGAGGGGGACAGGGCCGGAAGGATATGGCTGGACCCGGATGAGACTTTCCTCCTTTCACCATATGGTTCGCCAGCACGTGGTCACGTGGTCGCGAGCAAATGAGTTCTCGCGCTGCTCACTGATGGCTCTAGAGAGAGAACTTTACCGGAACTCTGCGCCTACCCCATCGATGTCACTGCGCACGTGACCCGGAAGACGACGTACAAGTTGAGTGGTAACAAAATCCTGGATCTTTTTCATTTTTTTTTTTTTTTAAACTAGGGTATTTAGGCAAAATCTGTTTTCTGTAGTTCACTTCAGAAGTGTCAGGCATCAACTTCCACAATTATTTAAGCAAAGCCCTGATATTGTTGCACAGCTCCTTTAAGATGAGCAAGTTCAGCACTTCTTGTCTGATGCAACCAAGCTTGTCTAGTCAAAACACTGAGGCAGGTGTTGACAGCTATTTGTGTGGGAGTGCTTGCCTTGAGCAGGACCTTATGCGCTTCGTTAGGATGGCAGGAGTGATGAGTGAACTTGAGTAAGATGCTCCGTTTCCACGAAGCAAGTATCAGGGGAATGCCGACGCAGAAGACAACTGCAATCCATCCTGCAACCGCTCTTCCTAGGGTCCACCTGTAGCCTTCCAAGGACTGCCTCAAAATTAATTTTGAAAATGGCATATAAGTATACCCTATTTTCTAATGTACAAGTCAAAATCTTTTTTTTTTCTAAATTTTTATTGGGGCATTTTATACACATTTGTAAGCATGGCCTCAGGGTGCCATCTTGCTCGCTTGGGACGCGCTTGGACGCAGTCATAATCCGATTACATCGCCTCAGCCAGGAGTTGCGATTGGATTATGGCTGCGCCCAAGTGCACCCCAAGCGAGCAAGATGGTGGCACCCGGAGGCCGTACTTGCAAAGATGTATACAATATGCTTCAATTTATTCAATTTTATACAATGGTTTATAGTATATTTTATACAATTTTATAATATTTTAGGCAATGGTTTCAATTATACAAGGGTTTCAATTTGTACAATGGTTACAATTATAGTTTGGACCTTAACTGTGCAAATCTTCTACAGGGGTTGTTTTTGTTCGATTCGTTGGCGCCCACTTGCACGTATATCACAATAACAATACAGGTATGTAGGCTTATCAACGCAGTTTTGCCGCGCCGACTGTACAAATATATAGGTTTGACTTAAGGGGAGACACTACCCAGAAAAAAATATTTCTGCAAAAAAAGTTGATTTTGAAAAATGCCATATTTACATCCAACAACATCTAGAGAGTATTCCCAGAAAGTTTCATTAGTTTACACTGCATAGTTGATGTTTTATCAATTATTTTCGGTTCACCGATGCTAAAGGAAAGGTAGGGGTTGGAGCACTTTGAACACATTTTTCTCTGTTCCACTTTTTGGCATAAATTTCACTTTAGGAAAACTATTGTTTGTTAATGGAACAACAGGAAAGACTCACTCATTGTTGTTCCTAACTGGAATTTTATGGGCAATGCAACTGTGGAATTGTTTCTTGACTTTGTGGATGTCTTTTATGAAAGATGTTAAGATTTTGTCAACGCCAGAGAAGGCAGAAAATTTATTAGATTTTTCACTGCGATGTTAGCATAAAATAAATTGCTTTTTGGAATATTTGTTTTCACAGTTGCACTTTTCAGGCATTCTGCTGGAGATTCTAGGGTAGAAAAATGTTGAGTATTACATTAGTTTCCTAATGATAGTTTTCCTAAACAAAGTCTGTGTGTTCCTGATAAAAACAACTATAATTTCCTTTACAATTCCTGTACACAGATGAGACTTTGCACTGCATTCTGCCTTGTAGCTGCCAGTATATACTGTAAATTTCATTCATATTAAGCTATACGTTCAAAAGTTGACCCTCTTGGGTAGTGTCCCCCTTAAACAAGAATGACATATACCAACCTTTCCGTGAAAATAGCCCTTTATAAGGGGTGCGACTTATAGACTGAAAAACACGGCAATAGTGACTGTGTACCAAAACATCTAAAAGTTCAATAAGTCTTTAAAACAACCTTGATGCTTTGGCAAATGCTGTTTTCATTTTAATGAAAAGGGTCACCCAAACCTTTTGGGAGTTGGTAATGCTCAAAATTAAGTGTTGCACATTTAAAATGTGCCTCAAAATAAATATTGGCAGTAAATTTATTCCTACATCACTTAACATTGGGTTATAACTATACTACTCGAGTAATGTTTCATTATGGTCGCAATGTTTCTAAAACACAATCACAGAGCACAGAGCAAGCAAACATACACAAATACTAATTCAACTTTTTAACATAAAAATAACAAAAAACAAATGGCCCACTCTTGCTTTCCACATAAACTGCAAGACACCCGTCAGAAAAGGCTTCTCCAATAGGACACCTCAATGCCCAAATCAACAAGCAAATACCAAAAGATCCCAATGTTCCCAGGAATGCAAAGTGTTCATAGAGCTTAAATCAGTGAAAAGAAGCAGGTTACCTTACCATTTCGTCCTCATAGCCCAAGTTGATCTTGTAGGCACTGATTTTACCCATGGTTGATTTGGAAGAGCTTTCCAGCAAGACCTGCTCTCTGCCTGCTGCCAGTGAAAGGGGCCAGCAACAAAAGGCCCATCAAGGCCGTGTCAGGCGACAGAAAGAAGAGGGCGTTACAAGCCCAAAGAGCGAAGGAGCTTTTCAAATGCTTTTGTGCGACTATTTTTTTTTTTTATAGAACCTCCTGCCTACCGGTGGGTGTTTCAAAAACAAGTAACTAATTTTTAAAGTTTTACTTTGATGCATGTTTTTTAGGGTGGTGTTTTGCAGCTTAGTAGCATCTATTTAGCTATTAAATATATAGTTGAAGTAAACAAATGTGCTGTAAATGAGAACAGACTAGGATCAGATAAATGTTTGCATTTTTGTATCTTAAATGTCTTAGACCTTATTTGTTATGTGCCTTCATTTCCCATAGATATATGCCAATGTGATAGTTAAAGTGTTTAAAAATAAATAAACAAGTAAATCATATTTTAGTGTGCCCCCAAACAACTACCTGGTCTTGGGAGGGGTTCAGTTTAAAAAGGAAGAGTTGAACTATAGAATATATCTGAAATAAAAATCAGCTAAAGGTCAACAGAGTAAATGACGATTTTCAAAGCAAAACTATTTGAATTGTGAAAATATAAACAATTTTTGTACTCTATCAGTAAGACAACATAATTTGTAACATGACCAACAGAGAAAATAATGTACATATAGTACAGGCACACTCTGAAGAGCTTTCAAAACAAACACTGGATGCATTCCTACTGCTTTGTTAAAATTTATAAATGTACCTCATTTGCCTTCTATGCAGCAAAGAGCACCAAATGAATAAACTAAAAAAGTGACCTAATGGCCTAGATCAGCACTATCGCCCTCCATTAACAGGCTAGACACCTCAAATTTATATTGTTGTTACCAAGATTGTAAAAAAAAGCATGAAATAACTTGCCTTCTTACGGCAGTGGGTCGATTTTTATGACGATCATATTTGCTCGATGTCCGCAACAGCAAAGCGTGCAATGTCGAGTCCAAAGAGCCGCTGTACTTGAGCGAGCCAAACCGCCCAAAGCCTTATCACCAATCTTAGCACGCAGCTCTTATCAGAGACCGAGGCAAAAAAGGACAAAACAATGTCTATTTGCAGGGAGAGGTTGGGCACAACTGCGGACTATGAACTCTATCTACGACTGAAGTCAAGATGTTTCAGAGATGAGCACGAACATATTCTGCACACCGGGGCAATGAATGAAGCAGGTGGTAGTGAACAAAGACTGATACTGTAAATGACTTAATTTTTGTGAGGACCTAATTTTCGCGACATTTGCGAATCACTTACAATTTACAAAAAATAGGTCCAGCGAACAATTCCGATAAAATGTAAACACACTCGAATCTATATTGAGATCCCATCATGTCGCGAAAATTAGAACCTGCAAACCATTTCAAAACTTCAGCTCTGACCTAAATCGCGAAATATTGAGCCCGCAAAATATAAGTCGTTTACAGTATTTGGGATTGTTCCTGATACTGTAGTCTCCAACATCCAACATTCAAACAAAAACTGAGTGGATCGAGTTTAGCAAGTTTGCCTCACCATGTTCAGTAAAAAGAATTTAAAAAAATAATCGGAGCCACAAGACATATTATGTAAAAGTTTTATTTCCTACTCAGGACACTCATAGTTAAGTAAAATGGGCTCAGTACCACCAATATCTTTTTACAAGAAGTGCACCTGGTTACAGGCTGCAGCTCATAAAAGTAACGTAAAAACATATCTGAGGAACAACCAAATGCATATTTTTCCATGCCCTTCAAAGAAGATGGTCTTATATACCATTTTCTCTGTATAGCTCTTCATACAAATTTGGGGATAAGGTGATCTAGAATGGGAACAAGAACAATTTTGAGGTAGTTTAACCTAGGTATCTGTAGCTCAATGGAGCCAACAGGATGTAGCATCCTTGCCTGCAACCAGAATGCACATGCGTTCCAACCGCGGATTCAGAAAATGCTCCAATATCTACTGCATTCTACTGTCATGATGCCGTTCTCGCATCTTGAGTTAAAACAGCAGCCACATCTATTCTTGACAGGGCTTGCTTGAGGTAAGGATCCAACACTGATGGCACCTGAAATTATACAGAATAGAGCTGCTATTATAAATATTACTAATAATAATAATAATAATAACAATAATAATTCATACAAAACACCAAACAACTAGGCAGCAGAAAATAAATATACAAACGAGGATGCCTAGAATTAATTGAAGTCAAGAAAACTATCTTAATCCATACATTGAACGCGTTGCAGATTGCTTATATTGCAAATATAAACAGTTTTCAATATTGTTTCGGCCCATCACTAGACATGGGTACAGGCAAGAACCACGAGGGTTCAAGTTAAGAAAATAAAGTTATATTTGATGATTTACTGTTTATGTGAAGGCACAACTTTCAGCTGTTAATCAATGTAATAATTTGAATAAGTTTAATCTATCGCATTACAGCATTTCATGTATTTTTCTGACAGCCAGAGACAAACTTAGAATTTTGCCGCCCTAGGAAGTCTGAAAGCACCGCCCCCTCCCCCCCCCCCCCCCCAATATAACCCCAATATAGTAAACAAAGATGCAAACATATTCCTGTGCCCAGTTGTTTTCGGAGAAGTTTCGGAGTGGGCTAACGGTAGCCGCTTTCATAATACCTTGTACAGTCGAACCCCGCTCCAACAAACACCGCTTCAATGAAATTTCCGGTTCAACGAATATTTTTTGGTTCCCTGTCAATGGTCCATAGGCGTCAATGCATAAAAGTCTCACTACAGCGAACACAGCTCTTGTGTCATTCCGCTTAAACGAAACTTTACAGAACAATTCGAAGTTAGAAAGTTTAATTTTCCATACGGAAAACAAACTTTCGAGCAGCTTAGTGCATTTTAGTTCATAAAATATGTCTACTATAAACTTTTAATCGCGTATTGAACCGCCAGAGACTGCCACTAATAACCGGTACCCGAGCGCAACATTGACCGGGCGTGCAGGCCGCCATTACTCGACGGCGACAGCGATAAGGCTGGCCTTCCTTCACTGTTGCACCAATGTTGGTTGCACCTAAGCTTTTGGCTTGATAATCGTCTGCTGCAGACTATCCAAAGCCGAAGCTCAGTCGTTTTTTGTCTTGTCGGTTGTCCTTTTGTCAGTACAGTATGCGGGCTTTTTGGACATGGCACTGTCAAGCAAAACGCGGAAGTTTTTATCTTTAGAAGATAAAGCTCTCATCCTGGCCAAAGTTGCAAGTGGACAGAAGAAAGCTGTCATCGCAGAAAAGTTAGGAATTTCTTTGAGTTCTTTGTCAACGTTTTCAAAGTCGAAAGATGCAATCGAAAAGGCTCTTGCATCGGGGACATCGGCGAAACGAAAAACACTGACACCGTCAACGCACGAAGAGCTCGACAAGGCTATGTACACATGGTTTGTGGAGACGAGGGGGAAGAAGATACCCATCAGCGGAAGCGTCATGCAGGAGAAGGCCTTAAATTTCGCTTGCCTGCTGAAAATCGACAACTTCAAAGCTAGCACTGGCTGGATCAAGAGGTTTTTGTACTCTACCAGTTCAGGTATGCCATTTTTTTGTGAATTTCACAACAAAAAATTTGCGCTACTAACGAATTTTTTCTTTGCACACGTCAATTTTGTTGTAGCGGGGTTCAACTGTACGAGCTCGAGGTTACAACGGCCTATGATGCTGGCGATTGACAACCAGTGCAGAAGGTTAGACTCCATGAAGCGAATATGTGGAGAACAAGAGACAAACATTGCCCAGTTGAAATTTTGCTTTGCGCACGGCGCAACAATCACTGTCCTGACGTCGCACATGGAGCGAACGCCACCGGACAAAATTAGTCGACGGATCGCAGCACATTCGCTCCATGGAGCCCAGCCTCCACAAGTCAGTCAGAACGATGTCAGCAATTTCCTCTCAAAGGCGTCTCGTCCTATCAGTATCTCCTAGCCGTCACTGCTCACCGTTCTCCGCTTCTTTCTGAGTTCAGTGTTCTTTCGTTTATTCTGAGATACATAGTTGTAGTTGTAATCACAAAATTTCTTGCTGTCCCCAAACTTCTGCAGTCCTAGGCAGCTGTCTATTCTACCTATTGGTAAGTCGGCTCCTGCTGGCAGCTACCAATAGCTCTAAAATTTGCTTTACCCCCTAAAAATATTAAATGTCTCAAATGAGATATGAAATTATTGCTGCTCACCTGTCTTGCACTGAAATCTCCAGTGCCTTTGAGGAACTTCACTTCAGAGTTTTCAAGAGGTACATTGTAGGACAAGCAGATGTCCCTTGCTTCCTTGTCTGTGCAGTGCAACCACTGACTTAAGGTTGACATGGGGATCCTGCAGTTTCGAGAGCTGTAGGCTGATGTCAACACCTGTAGTGCGTGCCTGCAGTAAAGTACCATACCCAGGGGTAACTAAAAGATTCTGAGCATTACTTAGACGAATGTACAAACTATGTCACTTAACCATGGTTACCCTGTTAATCAGATTATTTTAGACCAGGGCTAGCCAAACTCAGACTCATAAGCTGCTTGTGGCACATAAAGATAATCTGTTCTGAAGCCTCTTTTGAACTTTCAACAGCCACATCCTGTAAAACTGTCAATTAGCATGCGTGGCTTAATAAAATGCAATTGAAACTGAAATTTCTGGCCTTCCATTACAACATGAGTTTTGAAATGAATAGAGTGCCTCCTGAGAGCTTCAAATGAAAGTTGTTGAGTCAAATATAAATATATAGAACTGTAGACTGCATAACTCCCTGCATTTGAAGTACGATTCTATTGGAAGTTCCTTTGGCGCTACCTCTGTACCAAAGAAATTGTAAGTAAAAGTGTACCGTTCTGTGCAAGAATGATTACGTATGTCTTCAGAAAGATGCTTCCCCATAAATCACAGTACCCACAGATAACCAGTGCACAGAAAAAGCTCAGTTAGGTGACTGCCATCATTACTCAACATTACAGATAACATCCATATTCATAAGTGTCATTAGTTTCACTCAAGTAAAACAGGAGTACCACTCCACCCATCTTAATAATCACAGTGATGGAAGCGGCATTTGACCCTTTGGAGCAGGTTCGGTAGCAGGCAAAATATTTGTTTGGAGCAGCCACTGACAGCTTTTGGAGCAGATGCCAACGTCTGTTAGCATATCACTTGAAAATTAAAAAAAAATTATTGCATCGCTAAATGAGTTTATTTTTGATAATGACTGAGCGTTTGTCTTTGATACTGGAGCGTATTACTTATTACCTTTTGTAATAAGAACCAATAGGGCACAAAAGGTACATAGAGCTTTCTTTTTAGAAATAAGGCTCGAGTTCAGAGTAGGTTCCATTAACAATGGGTACTAATCAAATTGACGAGAAATGAATCACACTTCAGTTAAAATAAAGCCTCCCTCCCCTCCCACTTTTACACCCGGTAGTTTATTTAGCCTGTATCGTTTCTGTAAAATGCCACCAAAAACCAACATATTCGCTAACACGTCTATCAGTAAAAATGCGCCTCCCAAATTTGATCGTTACCAAACTCGAGACTTACTGAAAAAAAAAAACACAAAAAAAACAGTCACCCACAATCATTATGAAAACCTACTCTTGCGCTTACATTTATTCAAATAAAGCACCGCATATTTTTTTCTCGACGCAGCATTTGAAAACAAGATCATATAATCGAGATCAAAGAATGTGGACCTGCAATAGTACTAAGCATAATTTACATGTATATCGTGCTAAACCAGAGGCTCACCCATGCCAGCAGCTACTCCGAACACTCCGGTGCAAGGCGGTGAAGCTCGACGCGCGTGGGGTGGTGAGAGGCGCCATGGAGGCATACGGCAAACATAATAATCAACTGATCTCATCAGGAGTACAGGAGCCTGGCTCTGTCTTATCGCAGCAGCCGCCATCCTACTGTGAATTCGCAATGTTTTGTCGCGACTTTTGGCTCCTGACATCGCCGACATTGTCTGAAATTTTAGAGGATGTCGGTGATCAAGCCGTTAGCGCATCAATCGGCCAACGCGGTGGTCGAGCAATCTTCTTCGTTTCACCTTAATTTAAAGTGCAGCCGACGCTACGAGCCAATCGGATTAACCAAACAAGGTCAAAGCGCGACATCGAGGCATCCGACCATCTCACTGTACGTGTTCTTTCATCGAATAAACCAATCAAATGCAGCAAATGTCCCGTGACTTGCGCTTTTACTGTGTGTTCGTGTTGTATATGTTCGATCCTTCGACTGTGCTCTGACCTTAGATGAAACACAGTATACGGTGAGTAGAGACGCTGTGAAATACATATTTCTACCGTTTTTCTTTCTTTCTACTTCTTTAAATAATAAAGTAAACCAATAAAAAAAAATTTTTTGTGCCTATCTCGGCGCAGGTGTGGCGCAATTCTTAGCCAAAATGGCACTTTGGCGCAAGATGTAGCAGACTTTCGCTCAAGGCGCAATTTGGCGCAAATGGCGCAGCACTTCCATCACTGCAATCATGTCTTGAAAAATAACATCAGTTTCCCACCTCAGAAGGTTTAGTGCATAACATGAAAACAAACCACCTTGCACATCGGGCTCTGGGAGGCTTAGAGACAGCACTCGAGACAATGTGGTTTTCTCAGCCTTGTGATAGATCCATGAGAGTTTGTTTCACTTCATGTGCAAGAAAAGCCTTAACTACAAGCACAAACATGTTGCCCTAAACGATGCTTGCACCGCACGAGTGTGCACGCTTGGCAGAGGCTCTGAAAGTCTGGAGCTCACTCTTGTAGCTTCTGCTATGCTTTCATTTAAAGTGAAATGGGGGATACTGTTCCTCAGGAGGGTGGACAACCATTACACAGCATAAAAGCCATGAAAGCAAACAGCCTAAACTGTGTCAATCACTGTAGACCAACCAATGAGCAACTCGAGAAGTGGCAGGACAGAAACTTGCCTTCTGATTTGGCCCAGGTGAGGGTGCAATGCGCATGCCAAGAGGAAAGGAAAGGCACGATAATTTCGCAGGACCCGGACAAAGTTGCCACTCCAATGAGCCATGCTCGTTTCCATTGCAGCACGGACTAGCACCTGTTCCCTGCAGAGGCACGAGAGCAATGACGAACCTGGTTTGTTCAGAAAGGCAAATTTTGATTAGAACACAAATCTATAACCTTTTGACGGTCGTCGCCACACATGTACGACGCCAATCACATTTGAAAATGCCTACCTAAATGCAACACCACGTGCACCACGGGAGGAGTTGCTATTTGTTATGCTTTAGGTAAACTATAATCATCATAATCGCATGATGTTTTGCTTCCTAAGGCTATTTATAATTAGACGCTACGTGCATTTGATATGTGCAAAATGGTCGCTTCGCATGTCGGCTGCTCTGGCGGTAGGGGCAACTGGAGTGCCTGCTCTTCTGATTCAGACTTGTAACGCTTCTCAGAATAGAATTCAGACGATGAGAGCTCACCATCCGATGGAGAAGCTCTGTAAAATAC